>JACGDI010005566.1:2028539-2067369 GCA_014898725.1 Jacaranda copaia
CAATCTCTCAATCTCATCTTGGAGATTGAAGCACTCGTCAGTGTCATGCCCCTTTTGTCTGTGGAAATGGTAGTATTTCTTTGGATTTTTCATGGCCTCAGTCTCCATCAATTTTCTCAACTTTTTGAGGAGGTTGTCATGCTGGATAGCATATAAGACCTCCTTCCTTGGAGTGTTCAACGGTGAATAGTCGTGGAAGCATTTGATTAGAGACCGACCTCGCTCTTTATGTTTCTGGTCGTCTCTCTCCTTCTTTTTCTTATTGACATTGGAGGATTTAAACTTGAGCTTGTTCATCTCTTCCTGGGTCATGTATCTTTCGGCCAGGTGGAGCAGCTCCTTCATCGACCCGGGCCTTTCCCGCACTAGAGCATTAGCGCACTCTTTCTGCTTGAGCCCCAGAAAAAGCACATCGATCAAGAATTCAATCCTGAGGTTATCAATCTTTAGGACCTCCGTGTTAAATCTGGTGAAAAAGTCTCAGAGGGATTCCCCCTCATTCTGCTTGATAATATGGAGGTGGCTATGGGGGAGCTTGGCTTTCCTCCTGCTGGCAAACTGGTGCAAGAATTTATCGCACAACTGGTCATAGAAGTTGATCATTGATGGTTCCAGCTTCACGAACCAGTCTAGTGCGATGCCTTGAAAGGTGGTCACCAGTATTTTAGCATGAATAAATTCATTGTGACCATGCAGCTGCATCATGTGCTCAAACTGCATGAGGAGTTCGTTGGGGTTGGTGGAGCCATCGTACCTCGGGAGGTCGGTGGGGACTTTGGCATCCACGGCGATGCGTTCGTCGATGATCTCCTACACAAATGGGGATTCTATCTCTCGATGAGACCTTTAAGGAGCATCCAGGTTTGGAGCCCTGTCAGTATTTCTCCTCGAGATCTCATCGTGACATCTGTTCAACTGCTGAACCTGATGGGATACTTTTTCCCACTCATCCCGATCCGCTTGGGTGGCATTTTGATCAAAAATTGATCTGAGACGCTCGACCCTCTCGTGTTGTGGGGTTCAACTGGGCTGATGTGCCAAATCTGTAGATTCTCCTCAATCTTCATGATAGTCACGCTTTGAGCGTTTGGCCTTATCGCACTGCATGGCTCGATTAGGTCTAGCGTGATCTTTTGAGTCTGCCATCTCCTCGCATGGCTCTGGACGTCTCCTCTCTATCAACGGGCGTCTGGGACTGACTTCGCGCCGGTGAGTGGTTGCCTGGGTTCATGGCGGGAAGAGCTATTCTCCTGGGGTCTTTTTTTGGTGATGGTGATAGAGCTGCGCTGGCGACAGGGGCAGGCATTAAGGTATGCCTGTTCAGGATAGCAGATAACTAAGCCGATATTTGAGCGGAGATCTGCTCACTGATCAGTCGTATTAACTAAGGCATGGTGAGCGTCACCAGTTGTTCCTAGGGGGTACTAGCGCCTAGAGCAATTGTATTTTGCTGGGGGTTAGGGAGAGGTGGAGAAATAGACATCCAATTTTCCTCCCTTCCAGATGTTACTCTACGTGTGTTCACTATTTTTTCGCTGCAAACTCAAAGTTCTCACAGACGACACCAAATGATGTTGCAAAATGCTGCGTGTAGAGGAAATTAGGGTTGAATATAGTTCTGGGCTTGAGATCTACAACCACAACACACGTTAAACTAGCCGAGGTGCCCCCAGCTAAGGTATTCCCACGCTCAAGTTAGTTTTGGCCGAGAGGGTAATTGAGTAGAATATAGAGAATGTAAGGTGTATAGTGTAAATGGCATTACCTTGAGCATGGCTGGGTCTGGAATATTTATAACTTTCTGTGGGCGTGATTTTACCAAAGTACCCCTGTCAGGTGCACTAGCTTTTTCCTATACCGGGGGTTGGGAGTTAATCTATGTCCAAATACCAATACTGTGCCAGGTGGCTAAATCTCCTACTTTCCCTGGTAAACCATTCCAGCAGAGGCACGTTTCTACCAAAGTTATTGGCAGGGTTGTTAGAGTTGTCAGAGTTGTTACCAACGGTTGCACCGGCTGCCACATGTCATTGGAGTGGGCTCGATCTGTCAGATCAATACCCCCGATGGGGATCCTAGTGAATGTTGAAGGTCGATCAATGTCAACCAGATTCAATGCTCAAATTATCGGAGTGGTCTTCAGGTCGATACGGGTCGACCGCAGGTACTCTCAAGTGAGGTCGATATCGATCGACCAAATAGATTCCACCTTTGGGCCTTATGGGCCGTCTCGTTTGATGTTGGGCCTGTTGGGCCTATTGGGTTATTCCATATCACTCGCCCCTCTCCCCCACCCTCAGTTAAGCCAAGCTTGGTAGTTGGCTACCATGGTTATGATAGTCAATGTTTGCTAAAGGGTTCCCAGATCTAGCCATGAACAAATATGAGAAGCCTATGCTATGATAGCTATGGACAGAGATGAATCCTGAGGGGAAGGGGACTGTCACCCCCTCAAAATATTAAAATTTTATTTTTTTATATTAAAATTTTTAAAACGTTATACTTTTATCATCCTCAAATTATGAATTTGCCCTTCTCTTATTGAAAATAAGCTTTTTACCTCATTGTACTTCTTTGTATATATGTTAAATAATATATATATATATATATCAATTTTTTGATAAGTTAGAATTTTATTCCATTAAAATTTATTTTGACTTTGTCCCTAACTATGTTATGGCAGCAGGTTGGCCAGATGTTGCCAACCCCGCAGCGCCAAGCGACCGCCATGGCGCCGCACTTCTATTGTGAACAACAATCGTAAAGTTGGTGAGTTTGGGAGAGTGGTTTACGGGGATGGGTTGGTGGCGACAGCAGCGGCAAGCGGTTGGGATTAATGAGGGAAAAAGATGAGGAGAAACGGAAAATTTTGGAAGAAAAAAAAAGAAAGAATTATTTTTTAAAAAAGTTTAGAAGAAAGAAGAGAAGATGATTGAGAAGTACTTTAAATTATTACCAAATTATTTACATCTATATTTAAAATTAAATATAAAAAATTATCTAATATTTATAAAAATTTTATTAATTTCTAAATATACGTAAATTTATTATGTATATTCTAAAATTATTAAAATTACACTTTTATATGTAAATTTAAAATTTTACAATAAATATTGAAATAAAAAAATATATACGAAAATAATAAAAGTAAATTATAATTTATTAATCTTAATTTTAAATAATTAATTACTTTAAATAATTAATTTTATTAAATTTCACTAACAATAGAACCTAATCACTATAAGAAAAAGATAAATTAGTAAAAAAAAAAAAAAAGTAGGTGACAAGATAAAAGTTGTCACTAATTATTTATATTAAGTGATAAAAAAATTTAATTTTATCACCTTAATGATTTTTATAAATTAAATAATGACAAGAATACTGTCTAAATTATTACCATAGACAATTAATGATACAATTATAGAGACAATGAGAATCTTGTCACAAATTATAATAACAATTTTTATTATTACTAAGTTGTCAGCACAGAATCTCTCCAAAAAAAAAAAAAAAAGTTGTCAGCATAGAAGTGTCACTAATTATTTATGATGACAACTTAAAATATTAATTTTTTTCACTATTAAGTCATTTTGTGATAAGATAAAAATTCTAGTCACTAATAAATTATCGTTAATGACAAGATAAAAGCTACTATCACTGAGTACATACTATTAGTGATAATTTTTAGTTTGTCACTTAATGTTTTGTCACTAATATTATAATTTTTTATAATGAATTATTAGTCGGAGACAAATCCCATGAGAAATAATTGTAATTTTGTAGACCTTGGGGATAGTTTCTGTATATACGCCAAATTTCATGAGAGTTCCATGTAATTCTCCCTAATAATAATGTTGATATCTATTTATCTAACAAGTTGTGTCACTTGGTCAGAATAAGCTTTGTCATCTGTGCCGCCTCCATATGAGAGAGCTGGCTCTTTGTTTTCTGATGCACTTACTGTGTTGTATTCAATTCTCCATATGAATTGCATTATATCTATCTACCTTCTTGTGAAATTCCCCCGCTATATATGTAGATGCAGAATCGGAGACGGTGTACTTTCTGTGGTATGGGTGTTATGTTCGCTATAGTATTTGAAAAGTTTGATCCAGTCAATATATGGTGGGTGGGTGCCGGAGTTGCTGCGATTTTCAAAACCTATATTGATTGGAGAAGAATGGAAGGCATTGACATTTAGCTCTATTGAGTATTATATTCAAAATCTTTTGCCTATTATACATTAAAGTTGTTTCGCCTGGATGATTAGGTAAACGATATTTAATCATTTAAAATTTTTTGTCATGATAGAAGATAAAAGATTCTAAATATTCTATTCGTGCAAAAACAGTATGCCTTCCCAAAAAATACCTTTTGGCTACACATACCTCTTGGTTGATTTAAACATCATTGATTTATGATACACAAAATAGAAACTTCAAACTCTTTTTATTTAATAAATAAACAATGCAATCAACGTTCTTTTAATTCCTTAGATTAAAAATATTAAAATACTAACTGAATGTATTCCTCATAAAATTATTTTTGATAAGTTTCTGTTTTCTTAATTTTTCCGTTCTTTTTATATTTTGAGACTCCTTTTGTTTTATTTTATTTTTTTTCTTTTTTTCCCTTAATTTTTATTATTCATGTAGTTTTTTATAAAGAGAGTCAGGGTAGGGGTTTAAGAGGGTGAGGATAAAAGTATGTCAATGAACTATTTATTAAAGGGATTTTGTCAATAACAACATGTAAATTAAAATATATAGTAACCACTTATGGTATGTAAGCGTGCTTTGATGTTTAATAATTAAAGTAATGCTTTGATGGTAAGACAAAACAACATGAATGATAGACAAACCCCAAGATCTCGTGCTTGCTGATGCGTCGTGCTCGCTTTATTGTGTTATTACTTGTTTCAAACATAATATTTTAGTTGCCAAGAGAGTCGGTATTAAGAAGACTAATGGAGCAAGAAATGCTGGAAATATTGCGCTATTACGCACCATTGTGTGTTTCTATAAAATAGTAGCACAAAATGAACGGCACCCAAGCAATTAAATTTCTGATGTAAGACGTACAACGAACAGAGAGTATGACAAAATTGTGGAGAACTAGAGTGGCAAAAGTTGATTGCCTAAATGAAGAAACTAAAATCAACAATGCGAATTGTGGAGAACTAGAGTGGCAAAAGTTGATTGCCTAAATGAAGAAACCAAAATCAACAATGCGTTGTGGCATGTACGAATATAGCTTTTTTAAGATTATTATTCGTTCCCTAATCATACATGAATTTAATTATTCTTTTCCTTCCAAAAGTTTAGCTATTCACAATTTATTAAAAATGAATTTATTTTTGCATTGACAGAATTACCCTCTAATACTTAATTAAAAAAATTTCTAAACCATAAAAAATCCCTCATATATATCTTCTTGATGATATCTTCTTCTCTACTAGGGTTTCTTTTATAATCTTCAAACTCCATTAGAAGAAAACTTAATTGGATACTGCATCTCTTTTATTTTTACTTAGAAAAATTAATAAATAATTATGGATGTATAGTAATTAGAACGAGTACCTTATATTTTGGACATATCAAAATATTATTGCCGAATTTTTATCCAATAAGGTTTTTTATGTAGATAATAGTTTTGAATCAATAAAATATTTTTATTTTAATTTTGGTCATTTAAAATACTTTCATTATATTTCTACTAATCATTGTTAAACATAAATCATGATATTGGAATCAAGTAAGAAACGTTGACCTCAGCCCTTTCTCATTCTTTACCATATCAAGAACATGATAACTTAAACTAACATCATTCCTTTCCCATGTTTTCATTCCTAAAGCTATTGCATTCCCACCTTCTCATTCCTTACCATATCAAGAACATGATAACTTAAACTAACATCATTCTTTTCCCATGTTTCCATTCCTAAAGCTATTGCATTCCCACCTAATTTCGTTTCGGCACACCAATTGGTGCCTAAGGGTATTTGAGAGAAAGATTGTATGTTACAACATCCACAAGATACCTAACAATTCACCCTCTGCAAGCTTTGATCCAAGTTTAGCAACTCCGGCTTTAAATTTTGATCTAAGCTAGTTAGCCTTCCCGCTCAGTACCCCTACATGTACCTTGAACAGCATTTGAGTGAAATGTCCAGGCTTTCCACACTTGTATTCACGCACGTATACAAAGTATAAATGAAGACAAAACCCAAGACATGTGAATAATGCAGAGTAAAACAACAGCACGCGATTATAGGCCTGTCCAACCTTGTAATTCCATTGAGAACCATCAATCAATTACGCAGGAAACGCCAAGGCCATCACACATTTACACCAATCTCCAACTCTATCTTTACATGTAAGGTTTGTTAGGTCCTTTAGCTAAAAAATTGCCTAAGCTACAAAACCCTACAGTGGACATCCTATACTACTGTGATCAACCAATGCTAAGCCGACATCAACAGCACTAAAATAATAAGCTGCCATGCATTCCTAGCATTTTTCAGGAAAGAGCTGCCACTCTCAGCTTGTGCCAAGTATCTGAATTGCTTCTTAAACATGGCAGACTCAACCGCCAACCATCCTGCGTATGCTCGAATTAACTTTCTGCCAACTACTCTTGTTTACCATCTCTAAGTTAAGTCTGCCAATCGTTAACCTACTTTCCTTATTAGCCATGATCCAGTCGAGCAGCCAACTATTGCTCACGTGTATGCCACATGTCTTCCCTGTGTGCCATGTTGCTCACCAGGTCAGATCGTCAGATCGCCAAGCTTGTTGGAATTTTATTCCAATATACGGACTTCTATTAATTGGATTTGTTTTCTAATAAAATAAAAAAGGGCTAAATTAATATGGTTAATGAAATAAACTCATAGAGCCTAATATTTTGACCAAATGTTGTTAAGGTCCTCTTCAAAACAGACTTGGTATGACAACTGGTGTAGGACTAATTTTAGAAGCTCATGATGGGAGAACTCTTTAAGGTTTTATCTTATATATATTGTGACTGGGTTCTCTCTCCATTCCACCATTTTTGATATTGTTATCCCATTAAAGCTGTCAAGTGGCTTGTGTGAGAAAGAGAGGAAGACTTAGCGTTCAATCGTGAAATTGCAAGAATCATTGGTCATTAATCTCATGGCTCAAACAGATATGTAAATAAATCGATCAGTATATAGTGTTTTGATTTCATGGATATATGCATTTTGGATTAAACTATTTCTTACAATTGGTATCAGAGCCATATATCTATGAAAAAAAATCCAATTTTATAGATTTTTAATTTTATTCAAATTATATTGAGAAATTGTTGCGCTATTTCCCAACATATTAGTGTGAAATTGAATTTTGTTCTAAGATGATGAAATTCTTTTAGAACGAGCCTTGATTCTTAATTGAAAGTGATAATTATGGGTCCTTTTGGTTATATGGATTGAAGATTGTTTGAAATTGGAATCTATCAAGATGAATCCACACCGCAATTCTAGAGACCCATATGTTACAATTATCTCGACACAAACATAAGAAGAAAACTCAGAAGAAGACAAAAGGCTCGCTCCTTAGATTTATATCGTAGCTAGTGGTCTCTAATTTATCACTTTCTATAACAAATTATAAAACAACATCTGCCCTTTATAATCTATTTTGATTATATTTCTTTCCATAATAAGCCATAGATTTTATAAGATCTTTTGTTGAGATTCTTGCTTCAAAAAAAAAGAAAAAAGGAGGGTGGAATACGGATTTTGGAGTTAAGCATGAGCAGCATTCATATTAAAGTGCAGAATAGGACCTCGAAATATCCTACTTTGTATGTGAGATGTGTATTACTCGCAGTTGTGATAATAACATTTTATGGAAATTTTGTTGTATACTGCCTGGATGTTTAAGTTAAATGTTCATTACGATTGTTCTAAAATTAATCTTTATTTTCACCTTTACAATTGCATCTTCATGTACATTAATAGAAAGTTCCAATTTTTGCTGATTTAAGTATCAAAATAATTTATGTTGATTTGACATCATCTGTTGTAATATGCCATCTTCATTGATGTCCTTGTCAAGCCTTTTAATTAATTTATTTGCAATTCGTCGAGCTATGAGATGGGTTAATTTGTAGGCTTTTACTTATTTAATTTTTTTTTAATTGGACTCTATACATTACTCTATATATTTGTGGAGGTGTTTGATAGTTAATTGGACTAGATTGTAAAACAACTTGAGTGTTGTGAATATTATTTACAACTCCCTAAAGCATATGTTGTTTCAGTACTTAATTTTATGGGAGTTTTGCATATATATTGCGCATATACAAGTTGGGCAATTAACTATTGAACTTGGTCATGTGCTTATTCTATAGATTGAAATAAATAGTTACACCAAAGTGTTCTATTTATTGAGATTTATAAAATTTGTGGCATTCATATCTCATTATTATGCATCCTTACTTGCCCAAAGAGGGTTAGATATGTGTGATAATTGGATTTATTGATGCGGAACATATTGGTGGGGATATATTAATTTAGAAGATTTGTTTATCAAAGGAGGTGACTCTTCAACAATCAATATATCTCTATATTGTTCTTGCATGAGAGACCTTGTGTGCGTGGCATTCTTTGCCCAAAGGGGAGTTTGTCATGACTCACAAAGACTCTATGAAGAACTAAGCTATCTATTTCTTTCTTACCATACTATCTATCTCTTACGGTTTGTTGCATTCTTATTGTTTTCTTTTTGATAGTTACTATGAATTTAAATAATGGTAGTGCCACTATTGAAGTGTTGAATGGTGAAAATTATAAAAGATGGAAGTGTGATATTGAGTTTGCCCTGGGATTAGCTGATATTGATATAGCTCTTCGAGAGGATTGGCCTCCCTGACCTACTGATGATGTTTTCGATACCGTGAAAAGAGTTTATGCCTGGTGGGAGAGGTCCAATCGCTTAAGTCTTCTAGCTATGAATAAGTCTATTGAAGAGCATCTAGTTAGTGCACTTCTAGAGACCAATAATGCTAGGGAGTTTTTCCACACTGTAAGACAAAGGTATCAAGTGTCTGATAAGATTGAGGCTAGGAATCTAATGAGTGATTTGGCTAGTATGAAGTATAATAATTCTGGTAGGGTTAGGGAATATATTTTAAAAATGGTTCACATCCAATCTAAACTCAAGGATCTTAATATTATCCTCCCTTATAACTATGTTGTTCACATTGTTCTCAATTCCTTGCCTATGGAATTTAATCAAATCAAAACAACCTATAACACTCAAAATGAGTCATGGAGTATTCTTAACATTATCTCCAAATGTGTATCTGGGGAAGAGAAAATTAAGAGGGAGAGTGGATTAACAGCCTTACTCATTTCTCATCCTGCTCCTAAATCTGGAAAGAGTCAAAATATCTCCAACCCTAAGAAACCTCACTACCGATCTCATAAGAAGGCTCAGAATACTAACAGGCATAGTAATGGATAGATGCATAACCTAGGAGTCAAGAAAGATAGTCCTAAAAAGGAAGTAAAATGTTACTTTTGTAAGAAGCTGGGCTATAAGAGGTTTGAGTGTCGTAATTTCCAATCTTGGTTAGAGAAGAAGAAGTAAGAAGGTAATTCACTAGCCCTAGTTTGTTTTGAGTCAAATTTAGTTAATGTTCTCATTAATTCTTGGTGGCTTGACAATGGGGCAAATGTCCATGTTGCAATTTCTTTGTGGGGGTTCATAAACAAAAGGAAGCCAAGTAAAGAAGAGTCTAAAATTGGAGTACTTATTGAAGCCCTAACAATAGTAAAATATGTGGGAACTGTTATTTTGAACTTAGAATCTAGTTTTAAGCTTGTTTTGGAAAATATCTTTTATGTACTGACTTTTACTCAAAATTTAATTTCTATTTCTGTTTTGGATAATTTGGGTTATGATATTTCTTTTGGCAAAGGAAAGGATAATTTAATTTTAGACTCTAAAATTATTGGTTGCGGTATTTTATACAATAGCTTATATATGTTGATCTTGGCTTCTAATCAAATTTATTCAACCTTTAATATTGAAAATATTGCTTCCAAAAGACCCCTAAGTAATGACAACTCTTCCATTGTTATGGCATAGACGCCTTGGCCATATTTCTAAAGATAGAATAGAAAGACTGATAAAAGCTAGCATTCTTCCTTGTCTTGATTTTGGAGACATGGAGATTTGTGTTGATTGTATTAGGGGAAAATTAACTAAGTCCAAGAAAAGAGGTTCCACTCATAGTTCTGACCTCTTGGAGATTATTCATGTGGATATCTCTAGCCCATATATTCCTACCTTATGTGGTAATAAGTATTTTATCACTTTTATTGATGATTTTTCTCGATATAGTTATATTTATCTTATTAAGGACAAATCTGATTCTCTTGAAAAATTCAAGATTTTTAAGACTGAAGTTGAAAAATAATTGGGAAAAGTCATTAAAATTGTAAAGTTTGACCGAGGTGGTGAATATTATGGGAAACATGATAAGACTGGGCAACGTATGGGACCATTTGCCAAATATTTGCAAGAATCTGGATTGTTGCTCAATTTACCATGCCTGGGAGTCTTGAGCAACATGGTGTAGCTGAAAGGCGTAATCGCACCCAAGCTAAGATGATGAGAAGCATGATGAGTCGATGTGAGTTAACCAAATTTCTTTGGGGTGAAGCCATAAGAACTACCATGTATATACTTAATCGTGTTCCCAACAAATCAGTTCCTAAAATACCTTTTGAGTTGTGGGTACGTAAGAAATAGCTTAAATCATTTTAGTGTGCGGGGATATCTTGCAGAGGTAAGAATTTATAACCCTTTTGAGAAAAAGACTGACCCCAGATCTATTCGAGGTTACTTCATTTGGTATTTAGATCATTCTAAAGGATATAGATTCTTTTATCCTTCACATGGAACTCGAGTGGTTGAGTCTCAAACAACTAAGTTCTTAGAGTATGATGTACCTAATAAGAATAAATGTTCTCATCCTACAATAGTCGATGATCCAATTGAATCTTTTACACTTTCCTTGCCCCTTACAAATGAAATTGAGAATTCTCATGAACAAGTAGCTACACCTAATGCTAATATGGAGGCTGATTGAATATTGATGTACCTCAAAATGACATCCATCAAATGCCTCCTAAACGTTCTACTAGAGAGAGACGTCCTGCAGTTCCTGATGACTACTATGTGTATCTCTTAAAAAGTGATTATGATGTTAGTCCTGTAATTGATCTTATTAGCTATTCTCATGCGATGTCTAGTCCTCAATCAAACTTGTGGTTTAGTGCTATGGACGATGAAATTCACTCAATCAAAGAGAATAATGTGTGGGAGTTAGTTGATTTGCCCCAAGGTTGAAAGACAGTAGGTTGCAAATAGGTGTTTAAAACTAAGAAAGACTCAAAAGGAAAGATTGAAAGGTTTAAGGTTAAACTTGTAGCCAAAGGCTTTACTCAAAAGGCTGGAATTGATTATGGAGACACATTATCTCCTGTTTCCTATAAGGATTCCTTCAGGATCATTATAAGCCTAGTAGCACATTTTGATTTGGAACTCCACCAAATGGATGTTAGGACAGCTTTCCTCAATAGTGACCTTGATGAAGAAGTTTATATGACTTAACCAGAGGGTTTTATTAAAGAGGGGGAGGAACACCTAATGTATAAGCTGAATAAGTCAATTTATGGCCTTAAACAGGCTTCTCGGCAATGGTACTTGAAGTTTGATAAAGTAGTGACTTTATTAGGTTTTGAGAAAAATAAAGTGGACCATTACATTTACCTCAAGACCAGTGGAAGCAAATTCATATATTTGGTGCTTTATGTTGATGATATTTTACTTGCTAGTAGTGATTTGGGTTTGCTTCATGACACTAAACAAATGTTATGTTGTAGTTTTGATATGAAGGATCTTGGTGAAGCATCTTTTGTTCTTGGAATTGAGATTCACCGTGACAGAACTCGAGGTTTATTAGGACTTTCTCAAGTAAGTTACATTGATCATGTTTTGGCTAGGTTTAACATGTAGAATTGTAAACCTGGTGATGTACCTATTGTGAAAGGCGATAAATTTAGCACTATACAGTGCCCTAAAATGAACTTGAGCGAGAGTCCATGAAAAACATTCCTTCCTCTAATGCTGTTGGTAGTTTGATGTAGGCACAAGTTTACACTAGGCCTGATATAGCCTTGTCATTGGTATTCTTGGGCGCTATCTCTCTAATCCAGGACAAGAACATTGGGTGGCTGTTAAGAAAGTCTTAAGATATTTGAAGAAGACTAGAGACTTCATGCTCGTATATAAAAAGGTGACTTGAGATCTACTTCAGGTTATATTTTTACAATGGCAAGTGGAGCTGTCTCATGGAAGAGTGTTAAGCAGACACTTACTGCTTCATCAACCATGTAGGCTGAGTTTGTTGCTTATTATGGAGTAGCCACACATGTTGTATAGCTAAAGAACTTTATTTTAGGACTTTTGGTTGTTGATTTAATTTCTAAGCCACTAATGATTTATTGTGATAATACTACTGCTGTGTTCTTTTCAAGAAATAATAAAACCTCCAATGCATCTAAACATGTGGAGCTTAAATATCTTGTTATGAGGGATTTGGTTAAAAATAGCACTATCATGATAGATCATGTTGATACTGACTCTATGCTAGTGGACCCCTTGACTAAGAGATTAAGGGCTATTATTTTCAAAAGACATGTAGAACACATGGGTATGATTAAGTCTTTTGATGTATTGAGTTAAGTAAGATATTTTCTTTATGAAAATTATTACAAAATTGAAGCCTTTTGTCTGATTGGCCTTTATTAATACAATATTTTTTTTAATTATTCATATATTTGTTATAATTGTGTGCACATTTTGTGGTTATATCTCACTTAACGTGTATCTTGAGATTGGGTGTTGATCTTGAGAGTTAGGTATGTCTCATAAATAGCACCATGTTGTATTTAGCATTGAACAAGGCATGCATGACTTCTTTTGAAGTCGGATTTTCTTGGAATTTCATATTGTTTCTAGAAATTCATGTCTACAAAAAATATCATGGATTTTTTTAGGGTTTCCTATTGCTCTAAAGGCCCATAACTTATAAGAAAATTAAAGTTTCTTAGGATTTCATATAGTTCTAGAAGTCTATATCTTACAAGAAAATTGGAGAACCAACAATGAAATAGCATACATATTTAGGTCATATTTTAATTGCTTTTTCTTGCTACACCACCATGTCTGAATCCATATTGGTGGAATTGCTGGTATATGTGACCATGGAAGGATTTGTATTAATGAAAAGATACAATTACCGCCATGATCCAATATTAGTAATTTTTACTGGACCTGGTTGTGTTGGTAGTCTTGTCTCATTACTATATTTCTTTTCTTTAAAATGTGGCTACAGTTAAAGTTTTGTAATTTAGTCCGAGAGTCATTTTCTTAAACTTGTCCTTTTATTTATTTATTTATTTATTATTATTTTTTTAAAGTTACAATTAATATTTGTTCAAGTGGGAGAATGTTGGAATTTTATTCTAATATATAGACTTCTATTAATTGGATTTATTTTCTGATAAAATAAAAAGGGGCTAAATTAATATGGTTAATGAGATGACTCATAGGGCCTGATATTTTGATCCAATGTTGTTAAGGCCCTTTTCTAAACCGACTTGGAATGACAGCTAGTGTAGGACCAATCTTAGAAGCCCACGGTAGGAGAGCTCTCTAGGGTTTTATCTTATATATATTATGGCTAGGTCCCCTTTCCACTCCACCATTTTTGATATTAGTATCCCATTAAAGCTGTCAAGTAGCTTGTGTGAGAAGGAGAGGAAGACTTAGTGATCAATCATGAAATTACAGGAATTATTGATCATTAATCTCATAGCTCAAATAGGTATGTAAATAAATTGATCTGCTTATAGTATTTTGATTTTATAGATATGTGCATCTTGGATTAAATTATTTCTTACCAATTGTGTGTACCATTGCCCACTATGTGTGCCAACCTATTAGTCATGTATGCACCACTCTGCTTAACCTTACATTAATGTGCTTCACATCTTACACGCGGCCATCTAAGTTACCATATGTACAACCATCTTAATCTTAGCAAGTCTACACATTATCCTATCTTAGTATTACACAAGTGTGTATACGACCCAACCCCATTTGCACATTGTCCCATAAGTGCTGATCACTTGTGCACATTCTGCTTGTATATTGGAGCACAATGCACAACATGGTCCAAACTTACACCTATGGCCTGATTTTATTTGCCAACATTTGGAACATTCATTGACATGCCCAATCTGCCATGCCGGTCACATTCAAAGTCTCAAGGGTCTAATAGTAGGGATGCTAGTCCTATTATATATGACCTAGTAACTTACTAATCTGTGTATGTAAACACGCATCAAGAAATGATAAAGATATAGGTGATACTATTTAAAGATTGATAGGGGATACTTCTACTAGTTAGGCTTTATTCATTAACTGGAGGCACTAGTTAATCAAAAAGAAAGGCTCAGAGAGTAGCTAGAGGAGCAAATCGAACATTGCAGCCAATTAACACATGTTAGGCTAGCCCCAAAAGTCCTTGAGTATGATCTTTTAATGTTAAATTAGTGAATATTTGATTGGAAGGCAAATAGGTAGAGTAAGGACTTTTTGAGAGTGTAAAAGTATACCTTTGAATTTGAAATGAAGGTATTTGTAATGTTTGTTACCTGAGAAAGGCAGTAAGGTCACAATGACCTTAATCTCCCTCCCACCTAGTGAAGCTCATTCTCTTCACATAGAGACTTAGAACGTCATTTTCCACATTAGTAGGCTACCATGCTCTTAGCTGGCCATAAATAAGGAGAGCCCTAGTCATAATTAATGTGGAGGCAATCGATTGACAAAGCTATTAGTGTGGACATGATGGTGGTTCGACTATATTAAACGTAGACGAGATTAGTAGCGGATGATGCAATTAATACAGCCCTAACTGGGGGATGTGCCGCTTTATAACCTACTCAACCAGAAATGGTTACATTTGTGAGATTCTCATCGACACCCTATTGGGGTCAATAAGCTCCTGGCTGAGATTAGACCTTTACATCTAGGCCCATGTGTTGACTATGCCTAATGCTAAACATTAGGCCGACTATATTAAGCTTGTTGGTTGTACTCATATCATGAGTCTCTTCACTCCTCAGTCCCATCGATCTAGTGGAAGGTGCAAGTGAGGAGTAGTTAAATTATTATATCTTTATCTTGACCTGTCAGTTTGAACTTTGACTAAGGTTCTGATGGCGATAATTATTGAGCAATTTTAGGCCATTAAATACAATCACCGGCTATTACACAATAAATAGCCATTACCCGATCACTTTAACTGGTTTACATATCTAAAGGTGGGCCTATAAATAGTCTGTTTGACTACTCATTTACCACTTTTGTTGCGTTAATGAGAAGTCGAAACTATAAAACTTTCTTTTGCAATTTATCAGTTCCAAAGGTTTCAGTAAGTGTTTTCTAGCCATTCTCCATTGGAAATTTTTGTTCTTCCATCCTTTATAAGTTCATTTTTGTCCTTCTAAGTCTATTTCAATGCATTCACAATTTAATATTTTTATCAATAGCATAGCTAAGGTTTTTGAGAAGGGTAGGGAGATAACCAATTTGTTTGGGGGTTTGCTTGATAGGGGTAGTGAGTCTTCTGGGGCCTCTTCTAATAATAGCTCAAGTATTTTTAATAGTTATGGTAGAGAAAGTAGTAGCAAGTATAAGGATATAGTTCATGATGAGTTGAGGCCCTCTAGCCTCACCATCGAGAAGGGATGCCCCCTCAACCTTTAGTGTTGAGGGAGGGGTTGTTTAAGGCTGACCATTGTAGTGAAATAATGTCAAAGATTTCTCTAGATAATTTGGCATTAATTAGACGTAGGTATCATATTCCACCTAAATTCGAGTTAAGGTCAAGAGATAGGATAAGTATGTCCTCAAAAAGGTGTATAGCTATATTCGAGGATGCTCTAAAGTGTGGTTTTAGGTTTTAGATCATACAACTTATAGTTGAGTTGCTCACAGGTCTTTGAGTTTGTATCACTTAACTACTGCTAAATTATTTTTCAATATTGTATAGTTTTGTTATCCTAATGATGTCAACCTCCATCCTTGTGAACTTTAGCAATCTTTTCATTTGCTAATATCCCAAAAGTTGAGAAATTTTAAGGACTTAAGGTCTTATTATCTTAGTGCCTGACCTTGTTAAAAAATCATTGCACTCTTTATTCTTCCTATGGTTAAAGATGGAAGAAAATATTCTATTTTGTTAGAGCTCCAAGTAGAGGGAGCTTCAATATCCAATAAGGATAGTTGATGGGGCGAGTTGAGATGCTTAGTAATGAGAATTCAACCTAGCATAATAAATTCAATAGAGACCTAGTCAAGTTTGGAGAGATGGAGGCAACTTAGTTTACTAAAAAGAGAAATTTAGTATTAGTGGATTTGTCAATCACTATAGTTAGGGTGCTATTGCATGTGCATTTAGAAAGAGTCTATTTAGTTGGGCTTTTGTTGTTGCTTTGGTTATGCTTTTGGTCAATCTTTTATATTATGTTTTCTTTTCCAGATTAATTAATCATGCTCTAAGAATGCCAACTCGTTATAGCTAGACAACGAAAAGCACAGTAGTAGCGAGACGCTGCTGTAACTTGTTGAGAGGTAACATCCTTAGTTGTCCAGTTTGAGCGTGCATCATCAAAAACCCCACAACTGCTTATCAAAGTGTGGTCAATATCTCCAACCATGTAGCATGGCCAAAGAGAAAGACTACTAAGATCAAGAACCCAATCAATCTAGCCTTATGAAAAGGACTGCTATGAAAAGGTAATCATTCTCAACAATGCTGCTGCATTCAAGTTATTGACTGATAAAGAGCTATTCGAGCTAATAAATTTATCCAAACAGTGATTCAAACTAGGGATTAGGGTATCAAAAACCTCTTTGGTGATAGATATGGGGTCGACATAGGTGACCTTTTCGATGGTGCTTACAAATAGTATTTTTCTCAAAGATTGGAAAATAGTACTTGATGCCCAGCAAACTAAAGTGCTATAAGCATTTGCGTACCATGCAAACATGGTAAGGCAAAGTCCTTATTTGGTTTGTTGAAGTGCACGAATTTATGTGTTAGTAATGTCCTTATCATTCTATGTAGGTTAGACAATTGGGTTACAACCTATATCGTCAATTCTAGTTGTCATAAGCAAATCGCATCAACTTTAGCAAAAATACAAGGGGTTAGAGAAGAAGCAATCTAATTTTTTTAAGACCAAGGTCATATCCCTTAAGTTGAAGATCCAAAAGTTGCCAAAGTAAGTTAAGGAAAAGGATTTGGAGCTGTTAGCAGTCGTGATTGCAAAAAGTTGCCTAGATAACTTATTAAAGAAAGCAAGGGCTAAAGTTGAGAAGGCCTATCTCTCTAAGTGGGTGGGGGGTTATGAAAGCTGCCTTAGCTATGCGAGGGCTGAGTTTTTTAAGATTTTTCTTGATATCTGTAAATAGGTGGTGCGTCAGTTTATGTTGAACTGCGCCTTTTTTGATGCCAACATAATGTTTGGCCAAGGGCAATGCTCAAGAAAGGTTTGATAAAGCAGTGAAATAACTGGCGTTCCCAAGATATCAATTCTATGAGGAGGAAAAAGCTCGGCCTGATGTGTTTAGGAATGAGCAATTGGAAATTATCTTAAAAATGTTCCTATTGAAGTAGTAGTACCTCTTACTCACTCGAAAATTCCTCTTGTGGGCCAAAAATTTGACTTTTCCAACCAATTTACCTATGAGATCAAGAACAAAGAAGTGAATAGCCAAGTACTTCCCAGCTGTTGAATATCAGTTCTTGGGTGATGAGGTCGAACCATCTCACCCAATAAATGTGTCTCTTTTTAGGTAAGAGCAAAAGGTTGAAGGTCGACACCATGGGTGAGGATGAGCTTAACAAAGCTGTGGATAAGGTTGCGATCAAGGTAAGGAAAGTTGTTGCTCGCTTGGTTCAAGTGTAGAAACTGGGTCTAGCTAATTACTTTTCACGTTTTAATGATGTGATCTAAACAATTTCTTATCTTAACCCATAACTTTATCTTGACTTATAATTAGTTATCTTAACTTGTAATTTGTCGAATGCTTGAACAATTTTTATTTTTACTTATCTTATTTGTTGAATGCAGAATCTCTCTTTCATTTTTATTGTTTGTATTATTCTAGATTGTTTCATAATATTTTGAATGGCTGATCTCCTTTTTATGTTAACTAGTTGAAACCAAATTAAACTATAATCTAATGGTTGATTATTTTTGATTGTGTGCCTGCAGAAGACTGGATCTCTCACAAATTATAGTCAATTCATCTATGCTTGACGATGTGATAAAAAGTCATGATCTCATTACAGAACAAAAACTTAGTAATTATGCGCTTTGAATAGACTGGATCTCGCACAAACTGTGATTAATTTATTCGTGTTGGATGATGGAAGTAATGAGAAATTCGAGTCTCATTCTGAAGTAAGAAAATGTTCGAGAAAATAGGATCTCAGAAAATATAAGTGTTTTAAGAAAATAGGATCTCATTTATACATTCAAATTCATAGCTTTCCACTGTTGAAGTAGTTTGTTGCCTCCTATGCCAGCTAAACAGTAGGAGTTGTTTTTGGTGACTTATACAATACAATAAGGGCTTTCTCATTTCAAGTTGAGTTTGCTAACATTCTTTGAGACCTCTATTTTTTTTTTAGAACAAAATCACCAACCTAAAAGCTTATTAATAATTGGACAGACTTATTGTAATTCTTATCCATAATCGACTTATATCTTACATCTTCATGTATGCTTGCTAACGTAGCTCATCGACCATCTCTAGGTTGAGTAGTCTTTCTAATTCATTTCTTATTGGGTTGTAGTAGATTACTCAAGCCATGTGTTGTATCAGTTTTGCAAGGATCATGGTCTCCATACCATATACTAAACTATAAAGGCTATGACCTGTTGCTATTCTTAAGGTTGTTCTATAGGCCCATAATACCCTTGGGAGGTCATCTATCCAATGTCCCTTAGATCACTCTAGCTGAATTTTATATGATCCAAAAAGGTTCTATTGGTGACCTCTATTTGCCCATTTGCTTGTGAATTGCCTATTGATGTTAAGTGTTGTTGTATGCCCATACTTTTGCACCAATCTCTAGTATTTTTTCTTTGGAATTATGTGTTGTTGTTAGATAATAGTACTTTTGACAAACTAAAATAGCAAATGATATTTTTCCACAAGAAACTCCTTATTGCGGCATTTGTTATCTTTGGGATAGGTTCTACCTCGACCCATTTGGTGAAATATTAGACTGTGACTATCATATATTTCTTTTATCCTGTGGCCTTTGGGAACGATTCCATAATATCTATTCCCTACTAGTCGAATGGTCAAGTGATATTAATTAGGACTAAAGTTAAGATTAGCTGTTGGCTGATGTTTACATGCACCTGGTAGGATGAGCATTTTCTAGCAAAGTTTATTGCATTTTTCAATAATGTTAGCCAAAAATATCCTTGCCTAATAACTTTGTGGGCTAATGAATGGCCACTAGAATAGCTGTCACCTGAGTGGATCTCTTTCAGCACATCTTGAGCTTTTCTATTATCAAGCATCTCAACAAGGGGCCAAAAAGAAACCTTTTATATAACTAGCCAAACTCATTGAGGGCAAGCTTCATTGCCCGATCCTTCAGCCTCTTAGCTTTTGCCTTATCTTGCTGGTAATTTACCTTTCCTCAAGTTTGTTTTGATGTCATATTACTAGCTTGACAATAACTCCTCAATTTTCAAAATATGGTTATGGTTAAGTCCCTTTGTTGTGGGTTTCTTTGCGATAAAAAAAATGATGGTTCTATCTCTAATCTCTCTAGTCAAGCTGGCAAATTTAGATAGTGCACCTACTCTTTCATTTTTTGACTTGGGGACTTGGAGTGGACTATTGGAATTGTTGTTGCAGCCTTTTGACCTCCATATGATACATGTCATAGATACTTCTTTGGCTTTGAAGTATCCATCAAATTACTTGGCCACTAGTTAGGATTCTGTGATGGCCACTAAGTATTTGGTTCCCCTGTCTAATGCTATCTTTATGCCTGCAATAAATGCCTCATACTTGACTTTATTATTAGTTACTAGGAAATCAAGCTTAACAGTGAAGTCATACTCCTTAGCCTAGAGGAGCGTAAAGAGATTCCTACTCTTTCCTTTGATGATGTGGATAACTCATCTACACATAGAGAATAAATGGACTGCTGTTGCTTGATCGCTACAAAGAGGTCAATGCGTTCAGCAACAAAATCGGCAAGCACCTATGTCTCAATATCTATTCATGGTAGGAATTTAATACTTAATTCCCCTAACTTAATAAGCTATTTAGTTAATCTTCAAGATGCATTTAGTTTTAAAAACACCAGTTTTAGAGATTGAATTGTCAAAACAACTATGAAATGAGACTAGAATAAGGTCTTAATTTCCTTGCTATTGTAATCAAAGCAGTGTACATTTCTCGATCTCCAGATATTTGTGTTCGAGGCCCTACAAATCTTTGATGATGTAGTATACCAATTAACGTATGTCATGATCGGTTAACACAACGACTAAACTAATTGCTACTATCAAAATGCCAAGGTATAAATATAATACCTTATCAATTGATGGCTTGGCTAGCAACAAAGAGGAAGACAAGTATTACTTGAACTTGATCGGGGCCTCATTACATTCTTTTGTCCACTAGAATTTTCCTTTATTCTTGAGGATTTTGAAAAATGATAGGCTTTTGTCTACAAGTTAGGTAATGAATTGACCAATTGTTTTTATTCTTCTGACTAGTTTTTATACTTCATTAACTGTCTTTAGCAGTTAAATGTCCTAAATCGCCTAAATCTTTTGTGGTTTTGCTTTGATTGCCCTTTAGTTTACCATGTGCCCAAGGAATTTACCCCATCTCATCTTGAAAGTGCACTTATTTGGATTGAGTTTCATCCCAAAAGATTTTAGGATAGAGAATGTGTGGTCAAAATTGGCCAAGTAATTGGTTTCTTTTCTGAATTTGACGATCATATTATTCATGTGTCTCTATTATCTAACATCTCTCAATTTTAAACACAAAGTTCACCAATCTTTGATAGGTTGCCCTTGTATTTTTTAGGCCAAAATGGCATTGCTAAGAAATAGTGTAGACTATTAGGGACCACAAAAAAGTTCTTAACCCTATCTTCGAGGGCCATGAGAATTTGATAGTATCATTGGAAGGCATCAATAATGCTGAGCACATCAAAATGTGCCATTGAGTCTACTAAACAATCTATTTGAGATAGTGGGTAAGAGTCCTTGGGGGATGCTTTATTCAAATCAGTAAAATCATTTCATATTCTCTATTTTCCTTTATTTTTTGAGACAAAGAGTACATTACACTATCAACTAGCGTACTAAAGTTTTACAATGTAATATGCCTCTAAGAGTTTGTTATCCTCATCCTCAATAATTTAGGCATTTTTTGCATTAGAGATCTTAGTCTACTATTTGATCGACTTATAGGAGGCGTTTACATTAAGGTGGTGGATGATGACCTAGGGGTCGATTCCATGGATGTCGACTGCCTTTCAAACAAAAATATTAATAATTTTTTTAAGAAAGTTGACCATCATGCACTCCATGTTGTTTCCTAAATGCGTGCTAATCCTAGTAGTCTTATTGGGGTTCTCAAGCTTCAACTTAATAATCTTAAATTCTCCTACTAAATTGACTCTATTCTTCCTTAGGTTTCATTACTAGGATGTCCCCGAAGACTTCAATTTTGGTCATTTGCCTTCACTGAAATGGTGTTGCAATGCCAAGCTTCCTTTATATTGCATAGTAGCTCTCCAGCACCTGCGCTTGTGGAAAATTGGACCTTCATGTGGTAAGTCAATACAATAGCCTTAAATTCATCGAGAGCAAATCTTCTGATGATTGCATTTATGCAAAAGATGCATTAACTGCTGGATAATTGATCATCAAAGTTCATCATTTTGGTATAATGCTGAACGACGTAGACAATGTTTTGGATTCGACTGGGATGATTTCAGAACCACTGAAACCTACTAGCAGTGCTTACTTATTGCAATTTTAACTAACCTATACCCACCTTACATACAGTCGACAAGAAAATTATGTTTGTTGAACTGCTATTGTTGATAGGATCTTTCTCACTTCAAAGTTTGTGATTTCAACAATGACCACTAAAGGCAGTCCAACCTATTATCCATTCCTTGTTTTTTTTCTTATATGAATAATGTTGGAGTTTGAAAATGAAATAGGCTCGGTGCTTGTGGAGACTTGATAGACCGTGTTTATTGTCATGTTTTTTATGGACTCCAATTTCATTGGACTTTCTTTCTTGCTATCTTGGAGCCCCCCTCATGAGACCTCCAGCTATTATATCAATCAGTCCTTTGGGTGCTAGTTTCTTAACTTCCATCTTCTTCTTTCCTTTATCATCTCTCATTAGGCTCTTAGACCTTTCTCTATAAGGAGTTGGTTAGTTTATCTTCTAGCCTCTCCAATTAATGTACTTCAAATGTTGTTTTCAGATGAGATGCTCTATCTCACCGTGCAAATGAAAACAATTCTCATTGTTGTAGCCTTTTTGTTTGTGGAAATGGTAATAACTTTTCAAATTCTTCATGGTGGCCGTGTCATTGAGCTTTCTCAATTTTTTAAAGAGGTTATTATTCTATATTTCAAACAAGATCTCTTTCCTTAGTGTGTTGAGAGGGGTATAATGTTTGAACTTCCTAATGGGAGATCGATTGCCTTTATTTTGTTATTTATCCATCTTCTTTTTCCCCTTCTTGCCCATGAGCCTCATATTTCATCCTGTTCATATCCTCTTAGGTCCTATATCATTCAGCAAGATTGAGCAACTATTCCATCATTTTTGGTCTCTCCCTGACCAATACATTAGCACACTCCTTGTGTTTAACTCTGAGAGAAAAGACATTCATCAAAAACTTAATCCTGGGGTTGTTAATTTTTAATAATTCAGTAATGAACCAAGCCAAAAAGTCTTTCTTGTTATTCTGTTTGAATGTACGAAGTGTGTGTATAGGAGCTTGGCTTTTTTTGACTAGCAAACTGGTGCAAGAATTTATCGCATAGCTAATCATAGGAAAATATTAAGGCCAATTCCAATTTAACAAACCATTTAAGAGCTTTCCCTTAAATATGGTGACATATTGGCATGGATAGCATTGTGTACATGAAGCTGCGTCACATGCTTGAACTATAGAAAATGTTCATTTGGGTTGATAGATCTATTGTATCTAGGCAAGCTGATCGAGATCCTTACATTAATTGCTATGCACTCTTCAACTATTTTCTAAATGAATGGCTATTCTCTCTCCCCTGGTGGAGTCAAGGAATGTTTTCAAGCTATAATTTCTTTCAATGTTTTGCCTTAAGATTTCCTCAAGCCATTTGTTTAACTATTAAACTTGGTATGAAACCTCTTTCCATTCCTTCGAATCTACTTACAATAGGATTCGATTGGGTTGGGGCTTAGGGTGCTCAACTCTCTCATGCTAAGAAGCTCGATAAGATCGGGTCATGTGATCAACGGAGTCTATTATCTCTTCTTAGGGGTAGTGGCGAGTCTTTACATGAGGAAAATATCCTAGATTGATCTCATAGCGTCTAGTTTGAGACTGTTCATCCTCTTACATCTTTTTGTCGCGTGGGAGTATCTCCTCCGATGATGGTCTACCTTTTTACCTCGATGGGTAAGGGATGGTTCTTGCCACAGATTTAGGTTGGTTATTATGCTTTTCTGGTATTGTGATAGTTGAGCTAAAAGCTGGATTGGTATTTGATTATCTATTATTTGCACAAGCTATAGATTGTTAAAGTTGCCACTTTCTCTAGTTGGGAGCTCGGTCCTACTAAATCTTGGGCCTATTAGGGCAGTAGTGGCGATGGGGGTAGTGGTGGTGATCTACAATCAACCTGCCTTTGGACGTAGTGTGCTTAGTATTCACCATTTTTTCAGTTACAAATTTAATATCCCACAACACCAAATAATGAGGATATTTCTACTAGTTGGGCTTTGTTCATCAAATAGAGGAGTTAATGGACTAGAAAGATAGGCTCATGGAGTAGCTAGAGCAGCAAGTCAAACTCTACAACCAATTAGCACACATTAGGATAGACGAAAGGATCCGCGGCTATGACCCTCCAATACGTAAGTCAATGAATATTTGATTGGAAGGAAAATAGGCAAAGTAAGGGCCTTTTGAGAGTGTACAAGTGTATATTTGAATCTCAAGTGAGGGTATTTATAGTGTTTGGTGCCTGAGAGAGACAATAAGGTCAAAATGATGTTATTCTCCCTACTGCCTAATGGAGCTCTTTCTTTTCATGTAAGGACTCAAGATGTCATTTTCCACATTTGCTGGCTATCATGCTACCAGTTAGAAATAAAGAGAGTCCTTGTTGTAATTAATCGGAGGTGATTGGCTAACGAAGTCATTAATATAAATAGAATGGTGGTCCGACTGTATTAAATGTGGATGTGACTATTGGTAGGCACTATAATTAATGCAATCTTAAGTGGGGGATATGCTGCTTTACAGCCTATTCGACCAGACACGATCGAGAGGACTATGGTCAACACCATTTGCGAGATTTTTGTTGACAACTTATCAGGGTTAATAAACTCTGCTCTTGGTCGAGATTGGACCTTTATATCTGGGCCTATGTTTTGGCTAGGCCTAATGCTGAACATTGTGCCAACTATAATGGGCTCGTTGACTATACTCATACTAAAGACTATTCTACCTTCTGATAATTAGCACAATGACAAATATGCGTAATATTCGCACATTTCTATATGGGTTGACCCAACTTAATATCCAACTTGCAGAATATTCTAATCATTAGTAGAAAACACACAGCATTATCCTACCCGACCCTTATGGTCCTAATGTAACATGTTCCTAACAAACCAACACTATAAATATCCTAGGTTTTAAATAAAGTGGTATGTGTTTATTTTCACATTTTATTTACATTTGCTTGACCGTCCTCTATGGCTAAGCAATTGGAGGGTTATAATTGGGACCTATCCAACAACCCTAATAGTTTATGCTTTACAGGATTTCATGTTTTTGATCTTGCAATGATGCTAAGTCTTGAGACTATGATATAAATAGGCTAACTAGGACTTAATCATAAAATCTATCCAAATCAAATATTATATGACATTCATGTTGAAATTAACCATATCACTTAAAGAACCCTAGTCCTTCTAACTTAGTACTCTTCCAAAAGTAAATGTATCAATTGTAGAACTATTCACAGGTGATTGAGGCTGGTGGAATAATGGATAAATTTATTCAAAATCTGAACATTTGCTCGACCAAAAGTCTCTTCATCGTGCTTATGTTCCCAACACATCTCGTAACTCTTGCTATATCATTAGTGATGCCATCATATTTTCGGAACATACTTTAAAGTACCATTTTTCAAATCAAACCTTTGTCCTTCATACTATATATAAAGTGTGAATGTCATGCTAGTGTGTCATTTTATAAGCTAACAAAAGTAACATATTCAAAAAATAATAAGGCAGTTTTATTTTCTTTTTTCTCTCTCTAATTTTTCTCTGATAATTTGCTTTTTTATTTTTTCTTCTATTATTTTATTTTATCTTAATTTATTTATTCTTAAATTTTAAATAAGTTCATGTGAATATATTAAGAAAATCACAATAACATTATTTTTTATATAATAAAAATTTTAATACAAGTATTGAGTATGTCAAAATTATTGATATCTATAATAGGCCAAATTCCACTTACATAGGTGAGCTACAATGGCACAAACATAATAAACAAGAAGATTCGAAGAACTTCTATAAATATATAAAGAGAAAATTGTATGATTTGTTAGTTTAAAGTTTAGTACTTTGAACTTATATATATTGTAACAGTGAAATAATACTTCTAAAAATATAGAGTAGCTATTAAGGATAAAATTAAAAGGACTCCATGATTTCTCTATAATCATCGTCAAAGGTAAATTTGTAAAGATACATAAACTTCTTTTTTATTTTCAAAGTTTTTATTTAAAACCTCTATCAATTCAAAATAGGATAATTGAGAAAGAGTGTGATTTCATAAAAAATGGAATGAATAGTTTTAAAGGAGGGAAAAAAAAGGAAAGGAAAGAAAGGATTAGGGTCTGTTTGTTTTCATTTTTTAAGGTCATTTTTATTTTCTCCACAAAATGAAAATAAAAAATTATCAACTTCTACATTATTTTCTCATATATTTTTATTCTTAAAATATTTTGTTTTATATTTTCTCTCCCTTTTCATATTTATTTCCTCCTATTATTACCTATATTTATTTTTTTATCTTCCCAATACTTCTCAACCATCATTCATCACAAAAATATTATTTTATATTATTTTTTAAATCAAATTCAAAAACTTTCTTCCTTTTTTTAAAAAATACCTAACTTTCAAATACATCTCATTTTTACACTTATATAAACCTAATATTTTCTACAACATATTCAAATACAATTCTATTTTTCACAATAATTGTTCAAACTAATTTTTTATTTTATATTTTCGCTAAAAAAAATGAAAATGAATCCAGAAAATGAAAACAAACAAGCCCTTAAAATGTGCCTTGCAACTAATTCATCAATTCTCGTCATTTTATCCAATGCGTGTAACCACGTCCTTCGAAGAGCTCGTGAGTATTATCCCACAAACATTCGCGTCCGGGGGCAGCGTACAATACGCGCAGTTTTTTGAAGGTGAAAACTGTCCTGATCCATCTGGTTGTTTCGCAGCACCTCAGAAACATGGGGTCCACCCATGGGCCGAAAGCTTAGTCCCAGTGCGTTGAATCTACGCATACCTTTATCATCACGCAATTGGATCAAATCTGGGCCTTACAATCAAGTCCGTTGATTTCCCTGACTATCAGCCGGATCTAAATTAATCGTGGTGAGGATAAAAGTTGAACCCTAGTTTAACTCAAATTGGGTGGCTGTGGAATTACGACAACCGTCTCTCCTTTTCGTCTATATAATGACCCCGAGGGGCTCCTTCTCCTCAAACAACAATTACAGAAAGCTTCCATTTGCAAGGTTTGTAGGCGTTTAAAGGCCTGTCTTCTTCCTTTCTTTTCCGTCGTATCAATTTGTTTTAGATTTTACCTGGTAGGCTGAATGATCTTGTTTTGTTGATATTGAGATGTGATATAAAGTTTTGATCAAATCAATAGATGATAAGTGATGTTAAGTTGTTGATCTGGTTTTTCGTATTCGTTTTTGTTCTCAATCATTAATGAGTATGTTTTGATTTGAGGTTGGTTACCTGTTGTTTTTGATTTCTTCAATGAGTTATTGGACATTCCCTTTTTAATTATGGGTTAATGGAAGTTAGGGATGGGTCACAGAATTGTAGATTGTCAGGCCGATCCTGTGATCGTCTACAGGGTTTTCTTTCTGGATTTTATGGATCGTATCCCTTTTTTGTGAAGTTATGGAGTAGTAATTTGTAGGATCTGGTGTCAATGTTTCTTCTTTGTAACTATACCTGTTGTGCGGTCGTGTTGGTAGAACAGAAAATTTGAATTGGGCTTTCTTCCTGTAAGAAAAAGAACAACTTCATATTTTGATTCAAGTTTTTGATATTGATAATTAGAAGCGGTTCGTTATTCTGTATTTCTTGATATGATTATTACGGATCACATCCCTTTTCTGTGGAGTTATGGAGTAGTAGTCTGCAGGTCTGGTAGCAATGTTCTCTGCAATCATACATGTTGTTTTTCTTCCTATGAGAAAAGGATTTGTTTTCTGATGACTATATATTGGCTTTTTCTGTTTTCTTTCATGGTATTTTCATTTTTTGGTCCCGATGATTAACGTGCAACTGATGCAGTTCTGAGGCCGTAAAACGTTTTCAAGTGCCGGCGATTAAGTTCCTGTCCAGCAAGTTTCATGGTTGATCTAGACGTCCAGATTCCAACTGCTTTTGATCCCTTTGCTGAGGCCAAGGACTCGGGTGCCCCTGGAGCCAAAGAGTATGTGCACATACGCATACAGCAGAGGAATGGAAAGAAAAGCTTGACAACTGTCCAGGGCCTGAAGAAGGAATTCAGCTACGAAAAAATCCTTAAAGATCTCAAGAAAGATTTCTGCTGCAACGGTAATGTTGTACAGGACAAAGAACTGGGCAAGGTGATTCAGCTCCAAGGCGATCAGCGCAAAAATGTTTGTCAGTTCCTAATTACTGCGGGTATTGCCAAGAAGGATCAGATCAAGATTCATGGTTTCTAGTGCCCAAAAGTCATTTGAGTTAACAATAAATAGATAGCCAAAGAATAAGGCCTATATATATGGTGTTTGGATTTTATTTGTGGTATTTGGAGAAAGCCTATTATATATATATATATATATATATATGTTAGTGTGTGGATGAGTGATCCTTGAGGAGCTCTGGTTAGATTTCTTTTGGTTTGATTTTTGATTCAGCCACTTGATGATGCCATGGGGTGTATAGCAGACTGCAATTGTATTTGCTCTATTAATAATAATGTTGATATCTATTTATCTAACAAGCTGTGTCACCTGATCAGAATAAGCTGTGTCATCTGTGCTGCCTCCATATGAGAGCTGGCCTTTTGTTTTCTCATGCACTAACTGTGTTGTATTTAATTCTTCACATGAATTTCATTATATCTACCTTGTTGAGAAATTCCCCAGCTGTATCTAGATGCAGAATCGGAGATGTTGTACTTCTGAGGATTTTCTGTGGTATGGGTACCATACTATTTGAAAGGCTCGATGTGATCATTTATATTAATAATATTATTATTACGTGGGAGAGTGCTGGAGTTGCTGCAAATTTCAAAATCTTTGGGTTGGAGAAGGAAGGTTGGCACTGGGTAGGTATTGACATTTAGCTAGCAAGCCATATTGGCTGACTATTTCGCATGAGACTCTCCATTGGGTCGATTCCTCCTCTTATTTCCCAATTGGTGGGGTGATATGTGTTAGTTGAGCTTATGTATGTTTCGAGGAAATGAACCTCTATTGTACATTATAGTTGTTTTGTGTGGGTGTTAGGTACAGATTTTAATCGTTACAATTTTTCATCTTCATCTTCATCTTCATCTTCATCTTGGATAAGAGATTTTAACCATTAAAAAATATCTTTAAATTTGAACGGTTCGTGCAAAAACAATATGCCTTCCCAAAAGCATACCTTTTAGCTATATTTCTCTTAGTTGATTTAAACACCATTGATTTATGATGCGCAAAATAGAATATTTAGGCTATTTATATTTAATAAATAAATAATGCAACCTGTATTCTTTTATTTACTCTGACTGGAAATAAAATATTAAGAGAGTGTATTCCTAATGTTTATTATTTTTCCATGAGTTTTATGTTTTCTTAATTTTTCCTTCTTGTATTTTGAGATTCTTTATATGTTTTTTATTATTCATGTAGTATGTTAGTAAGAGAGCTAGGGTAAGTAAGAGTTCAAAAGAATAATAAAGGTATTATGTTAATAATAATAATAATAATAATAACCATTTATTATTTGTAATAATTAAATAAGCAAATTTGATGTCAAGACAAAACCCCAATATCTTGTGCTTGCCGATGCGTCATGCTCACTTTATTGTGTTAGTACTTGGTTCAAATATAATATTTTCTTTTCCAAGAGAGTTGGGATGAGATCAATAGTGTAAAAAATATTGGAAGATAATGTTAGAGGAGTGAATGAACCAAGTTGAGCCCGAGCCTACTGAGCTCAAGCAGCAGGCTCAGGCCCAACTTGTTAAAATAAGTTTAGGTTTAGGTTCAATAAAGCTCGATTTGTATGAATTTGCATTAACTTGAGCTTGTATAAATTCGAATATACTCCAACTCGTATAAGCCCATATGAATTTGAGTCCCTTTAGATTTAAAACAAAATTTATTATAAATGTGTGTGCTTATTATAAATTTTTTTAATAGATTAGACATGCAAACTGATAAATTAAAAATAAAGAAAAGAACATAAAATTTATTTGGTTACTTGAGAGTGAAGAATAGTAGCACGCAGCAATGAACAACAGCGAAAGATAGCAGTAAAGAACAACAGTAGAAGACAGCAATTGAGGAGAATAGCAGCGGGGGACAAAAAACAGAGGAGGCGCACGGTGACTGGAATCAGGAACAGAGGAGACCGACGAGGTGCAGCTAAGGGCGAGGGCTTTTCTATTTTCTCTAAATGTCGAAGAGAGAGAGGGATTAAGGGGTTAAGAGAACAGCAACGGAGGAGAACAAGTTGCAGCCGAGGGTGAGGGCTTTTCTGTTTTCTCTGAATGTCAGAGAGAGAGAGAGAGGGATTGAAGGAGCAAGAGATAGGTGATATTTGTGAGTTGTGATTATGAGCGTGAGGCTAAGGCATAGGGAATTAGGGATCTAGGGTTTTTCTTTTTAATTTTTAAATAATTTTTTTAAAAATATTATTATTATTATTATTATATATATTGAAAAACTCGTTTAAGCTCACGAGCCTATCGAGTCGAATACTAATGAGGTAGGCTCAGCTTACTTGACTGGCGAGCTTGAGCTCGGCTCATTTAAGTTCGAGCCGAATTTGAGCTTTCATTGAGTCAAGACCCGAACCATTTGTGAATAGTTTCATCTCATTTACACCCCCAAGATATTGTGCACTAGTGTGGGCTTTTATAAAATATTAGCATAAATGAACTGTACATAAGCACTTAAATCTTTGATGCGAGACATACAACGAACATGTAGTATGACAAGATTGACGAAAGCGACAATATCAAAACTTCATCACCCAAATGAACAAACTGAAAAAAAACAGAGTTGTAGCTATCAACACGAGTATAGCATTTATAATTTTATCCGTTTCCTGATATTGTACGAGAATTTATAATAGACAACCTTCCAGTTGTATCAACCAAACAAAGGTTGTACTCCAATTGTTAGGACATTAAATTTTTACTAACTTAAAATTTTGTTTGCATCCTTTGTATGTGTGTGTAATATGTTGTGTATGCGTGAAAGTATGAATACCATATGCTTTTCTAATAAATCATATATGCATCAATCTACTGACTGCCATGTTTATAGATACTAGTTGCCTAATACTATAAATCACAGCTGTAAACTTATCAAATATGTTAAAAGTTGTAAATAAAGATTATGATATGGGTGTAAGATTTCAAATAATGAACTTACACACATTACCTATGTCCACTTGAGAGATTATTTCTTTTATCATTGATGGATATAATGCCATAATTTGGGCTGCTGTAACTTGTAAGCTCATCTCTTGTTGTGAACCTCTGGCAATAAATTTCCGTAGCTGTAAGCTCATCTCCTTTACAACGTGGAATACACTCATCAGCAACATATACACACACATGGACTCTCTGGGTTGGTAAGCTTTTAAGGTTTGATCGGTACTTACCCTCTACTATATATCTTTATCCATGTGCATTGTGACTGACACTGACGAACTCAATATATACTATTCCATTGTTCAATTTCCGTCCACATCAGCTTGCAAGTGCCAACGGTTGTGCGCATTTCTTGAGTCCAACATGTGGAAAGGGCAACAAAGATTAAAGGAAAAATTAATAATACAGTTGGCATGCAAGAAAGGGGTGGAAACGGAATGCTCATTCTCAAGTCTATTTTTAAACCTATCCTTTCTTAGTATATTTCAAGAATGAGAATTCTTATTCCCTTAGAAATTTTCGTTTCTACAAGCATTGATTTAGCCATTCCTTACCTCCCCTCAGTTTTGCTATTCTCAATATATTAGGAACGAACTTATTTTTATATTTAACAAAATTATCCTCTAATACTTAATAAAAAAATTCTAAACCATCAAACAAACCCTCTTATTTATCTTCTTGATGTAATATTCTTCCCTACAAGGATTTTTCCCATAATCTTTAAACTCCATTAAAAGAAAAATTAATTAGGTACTACATCTCTTTTATTTTTACTTTTAAAAATTAATAAATAATTATGGATGTATAATAATTAGAAAGAGTACTTTATATTATGGACTTATCACAGTATTGATCTTATAAAATATTATTGTCAAATTCATATGTCCAATAAAGCCTTTTGTGTAGATAATAGTTTTATATTTTCAACGATTAGATGGTTCACGGAGAAATAAATATGTAACAATAATATGCAATGCCTTGTACAAATAAAAACAAAAATGTTAATTAGCTATTGCCTTATATTTTGATGGAATAAAAATTAAAGATTGTAGAAAAAATATTGAATTATAAGATCTAAATAAGTTATAAATAAAATATTTTATTTTAATTTCGATCATTTAAAATATTTTCATTCTATTCTTATTAACTATCATTATTAAATACCAATCATTATACTGGAATCAAGTAAAGATTATGTTGATTCCATTCCTTTCTCAATCCTTATTGTATCAAGCACAAGATAGCTTAAACTAACATCATTCATTTCCCATGTTTATTTCATTCTTAAAGCCATTACATTTCCACCTAATACCGTTACTACGTACTAATCGCTTTCTGAGGGTATTTGATCGAAAGTTTCATTTCTCATGTTTATTTCATTCTTAAAGCCATTACATTTCCACCTAATACCGTTACTACATACTAATCGCTTTCTGAGGGTATTTGACCGAAAGTTTTGTATGTTACAACACCCACAAGGTGCCTAACAATTCACCCTCCGCAAGCTTTGATCCAAGTTTAGCAAATCCAGATTTAAGCTCTCATAGGTGATGGCATCATTCACGTTATTTAAAAAAATATTATAAATTATTTAGTGACACTAATTTAATAATATTTAATAATATAATAACATATAAAAATAACCACATCACGAGTGGCAATTTTTTTCCTAAAAAAAACAACAATGATACTAATTAAATGCTTTTACATATAGTTATGTTAATATTTTTGTTAAAATTATACTTTTATAATATTCATTAATCAATTGTCACTAAATATTATATTATAGTGGCATTTTTTATTCCTATCACTTTATTACTTTAATGAGTCATGGCACTATAAAAATGGCGCTATGTTAATGGCACTAAATAATTTGCAGTATCTTTTACGAATGGCATTATAAACAAATATGAGTGACATTTTTTAAGAAAAAATTAACAGCACTACTTCAATGCTTTGTAAATACATTTATGATGGCATTTAGTTATTGCCACTAAATATTTTGTTGTGTTTTTTTTTTAAATGACACTATAAATCAATATGAGTGGCATTTTTTAAGAAAGATTAGTGGCACTATTAACTGCCTTCAAATTATAATTTTGTCGATATTTTTAATTAAATGCAACTGTTTTATATGCCATCTAATAATTAAATACCACTAAATATGTTGTTAAAGTGATATTTGTTTTTACTATTACTATATTATTTTTGTGTGTAATTATATTATAAAATACCACTAAATTAGTACACTATACACTTTATGATATTTTTTTTTCAAATGACACCATAACTAGTTAAATATTTTTGAAATATATTTATCTCAACATTTCAACCGTATATCACTATTTTATTTGTTATTTAATAATCAAATGCTACCAAATATTAAATTATATTGACATTCTATTACAATTGTCATTATATTATTTTTTTGGATCATTATGTCATAAAAAATATTACTATATTAGTACCCCAGATACCAATTCTCTTATAGTAAATTTACCGAAAGCCCAAACCTAAATAGGAAGACCTTTCAATCAACAACCTAAACATTGAACATGAAACCACAAAAGTTGTTAGAAAAGTTGAGATTAATTCCAACAATAACCGTCCAATAGGCGTATTAATAACAGGGTATGATGAGTCAAAGTCCTTTTTGATGAACAACGAGATAATAGGTTTGCTTTCTCTAGAAAGCATGTAAAGAGTTCTTAGTTCTCAATTACTTGCTATTTCTTGTAAATGATTTTTTCCGCCCAGTTTTTTTTTTTGAGGCTAAGTATCAATAATTTATTTCTTAATGGGCTCAAGTCTATTTGGGTTTGATGTCTTTTTTTATGGCTTTAACTAATTGAGCTCTTCGGCCTTTTGTTTAATTATTTGTTTTGATCCATTGAGCCTCTTTTAGTCCTCTAACCATTTGGCCATGTGAACTTAATTTAATCATATCATCAAAGCCCCCTATTTTTCAATTGAAATTCTTATTTTCTATGAATTTTTGATGGAATGACAAATTTTTGAAGAATTTTTTTGCATTGGAAAAAATCCTCATTGCAAGTTAGTTTCCGTCGTATTATCAATGGAGAGTTCCATCGAAAAAAATTTTGATGGATTTTTTGTACTTTTTAGATGGACTTTACACTGTTGAGACCAGTTAAATTTTCATCAACTCTCCAATGGAATTTCAATGGATTTCCATTGGATTTTTGATGAATTTTCGATGAATTTGAATTATTATTATTATTTTTTTTCTTGATGAAATTGCCTCACAATACCATCCGAATCTTAATTTTTTATTATTAAATTTATTGTTAATTGTTTATGGAAATTCCTCAAGTTTCCATGGAAAATTTATTTTTAATTAATTTTTTAAATTTTTATTTGCTTACAACTCTAACCTATTAATACATCTTGTGTATAAAATATCATAAAAACACAAAACAATAAAATTATGAATAAATAGAAAATATAATTTCAATAAAATATAATTACATAAATATAAATCTCAAAAGATAATAATTATTCATTAAAAATATATCAAAAAAAGCATCATATCTATTGTTCAACAACATCACTATGAAAGTTGAAATAGTAATCAACATCATCACAATAATCCAGCATAGCAGAACCCCCACCTTGATTGATGGTGGGAGGCGAGTGTGCCATTGGAAAAACAAAAACAAATTGCACATATGGATAATAATGTTATTATATGATAAATTAATTAACTATATATGTGAAATGCATAAAAATAAGTAATAACTAAACTTAATAAAATACACATTAGTTCTAATAGAAGTTTTGATAGATTTTATCATCCATCAGATAAGTTCTTCAATTTTTTTGTCTATCTAGATCTGTTGATAAGAGGACACTGATAATGGTCTATTGAGTTACAAATCCTAAATTTATTTATCATTTACATCAATAAATCCACTTACATAAAAATGATGAAGATATTTAATAATGAACCAATAATTGATTGATGGACAACAATAATTGGCATTTAGGTTATGAGTTATTAGGATTATTTGGAATTTGTTATTCACATTATAACAATAATTCAGATTTTGTTATTTGGATTTGGATGATTGCATCATGTTATGTGGATAATAGAAGTTATTTTAGACTTTTAAACACTATATACCAAAGCTTTGGTGCTGTCTATATCCATTTCCATATACTCTATATCAAACTAGGTTACTCAACCTTTTGAGGTTCTTTTAATGGCTTGGCACTTAATCATATAACATAAAGTTGGTATATCATTGTGTCTTTCTCAATTTTTCTATATCAATAAAAATTGATATTGTCTATATTGATATTGTCTATATCTATATTCATGCTTCTAATTTTTTGTTCTACTGATTCACATATATACAATTTATTTGAGGCATTTCAATCCCTTTAATATGAGATAAATAAAGAATATTAATGAAAAAAAATTGGACAGAGTTTTCCCTTAATCTATAAGATTCCAAAATTTCAAAAAACAAACAAAAAATTAAATAAATCAATAAAACAACATATCCATATAGTACATTGCATCCTCTTATAACTTCAAGAAATGCAAGTAATTAGAAACCAACTGCAATGGGAAGGGTTCTCTTCCCTTAATTCCCACCCTTCTTCCTAACCACCAATTCTAATAATATATTAAATGAAAAATATAACCTAAATAATTGAAACAAATTTTAAAAAGATAAATCCTAAATTATATCCTAACTATTTGAAACAAATTTAATCTTAATAATAAATTAAATGAACAATTTAACCTATTTAATTGGATAATTTGCAAAATATTAGATTCTAAATTGAATTCTAAGGTATTTCAAACAAATTCAAAACCTAACAAAACATTAAATGAACAACATAACCTAACTAATTTAACAATTTATCAAAATTTAAATCCTAAACTACTGAACCCTAACTAGTTGAAACAAATTTAAATCCTAATTATATATTTGTTAAATAATATAACCTAATTAATTGAACAATTTACAAAAATTTAAATGTTAAATCCAGCCCTTACAATTGGAAACAAATTCAAACCTAATTCATCCTAATTTACCCTATTAAAATGCTACATTGATTAAAATAACTCAAATTCTACATAAATAAAATGAACTAAAATAACTCAAATTCTACATAAGTAAAATTAATGCATATAACATCCCTAAAATTCAACATATTTACTCTCAAACAATTGGAAAATTATGCATAAAATTTCTTATAGCATGATAATTTTTGCACATATACTAACATACCTAAAATTCAATATAAATTCCCATATATTAATACTAACATGTCTAAAGTTCAATATATAAGATATAAACAATTTAATTGGATATAAACAATCAATATAAATTATGTAATACGTAATACATAAAAAAAAAAAAATTAAGACAAAATTGGAGACTGACCTCGCAGCGGGAGCAACAGTGAAGCAGGGAAGATGCAGTGATGTCAGAGAGGCGCAGGGTGGTGGAACAACAAAAGAAATGGTGTGGTGAGGCAGGAATGGTGCAGAGAACATGCGATGACGACAGAATTGGGCGGAGAAGTGATGGAAATTGGAGTTTTTGGAGGGAAAGGGGAGTAAATGCGGAACAAGAAATGAAGAAGAAGCCTATTGCACGTGATTTTATTAAATTTTCTGATGAAAATTTCATCAAAAACTGACTTAAAAAAAATAAATCAAATTTCCAAAGAAAGTTTTGTCTGAAATACCATTGAAACCAGCCTTTGTTTTTTTTATGAAAAGAATTTCAAATTTTTCGAAGGAAATTCCAACAAAACTAACTTTTTCTTAAAAGAAAACGATTCAAATTTTCTAAGGAAATTTCATCGAACAACAATTTTTTTGGGGGGTTAATTGCAATTTACGTCCCTGTATTTTAAAAAACAATCAATTTATTTCTTTATAAAAAATAAATATTCAAAATATCTTCATGTATTTTAAAAAATCATGCACACTGCCTCCTCCTTCCCATTTGTTACCTACTTTATATAATTTTAATATGAAAAGACTAGTTTACCCCTAATCATTTAATATATTTTTAATTCAATTTAAATAATCTTTTATAATCATTTTTTTCTTCTCTTTCATTCCTTTCTTTTCTTTTGTCTTTCATTTCTCTCTTCTTCCATTATTTCATATATTTCTTACTTTATACACATATAAATTTATCATTATTTCTCATTTTTCATTATTTCATATATTCTTATTTTATTCATATATATAAATTTATGTACAAAATGTAAACCACTTTTATTTTTATCTTATCAATTATATTAACCTCTCTTTCTATTAATTCATTCTAAATTAAATAAAATTTAAATTTCATAAAAATATATAGCATATTTTTTAGTTATACTTAAATACATATATAAATTTATCTATAAAATTTAAATAACTTTTATTTATATATTTTTTCTTTCTAATTATTCATTTCAAATTAAATATTATATATTTATTAAAAAATATATGATATATTTGTATACATATATATTTTTGTTGATAATATATTTATATATATATGTACATATGATGTTATTATCATGTATATATATATATATATATGAAAATATGTATAATTATTTAATAACATCATCTTTACAGTTATTGCACAAATCTGATTGGAGATTGTATATTTCTCTAGTTGTTTAACACTTTTCCTTAAAATGAATTTTCTTAAAGGAATTAAAGGAAAATCTTCTTCAATAAAAAATACTGTTTTGGAAGAAATAGATCTTCCTAGAAATCTAGATCTTCTTAATAAATGGACAATTCCTAAAGTAAATCCAAAGGTTATTTATAATATGGGTACCTTTGAAAAAATTGGTTTAAAATAAATTGTTAAAACTACAAAGGAGTCTATTCCCCTTAGTGGTGATGATATCACTTTACAGTTATTGCACAAATCTGATATTGATATGTATAAGTCTGAATATCGCTTTTTACATATTGGTTTAATTCAAATTGCATTTAAACCTCTTACTCTTGATAATTTACCTAATAGTTTTGTTGCTGTTTTGCGTGATGCTCGTAATATAAATTGGAAGCATTCACTGATGGGTATAATACAGTTCAGCTTAGCTAATGGCCCTGTTTATTTTGATGTTTACCCTAATATGCAATTATCTTTGTTTGATGCTAATATTCTACATGCTTTAACTTTAAATGTTAAGTTACATGGTTATAATTATATGCCAAGTTCAGAAGTTATTTGTATCTGTTTTAGGATTTATTATAAGCCACTTTTTACACTAAATCCAGAGTGCAAAATTATGAATAATAGTTTAAATAAGACAATTTTAATAGAAACTAATTTTAGTCAGTTTCATATCACAACTCGTCGACCAATTAAATGGAGTGAAGTCGAGTTTCCTAATAACTGGTTAATCGAAAAATCTGTTCCAACCCAGCCTGTAATACATACAGAGGTTAGTCAAATTGTTCAAACTC
>JACGDI010005566.1:2067469-2114340 GCA_014898725.1 Jacaranda copaia
TTTTTTTCTTTTTTTGTTTCTTAATCACTCACGCATCAGCCACTGTTGGAGGGGGCTGTCAGTAGGTTGGTTAGTGGAGGGGGCTGTCAGTAGGTTGGGTAGTGATTTATATAAATAATTATATATACACTTATATATAATATATACACATACATATAATGTAATATATACATTATATATATGGTAATATATTATATTGTATGTATTTGATATTTTTTTTAAAATTATAATATAATTGAATCTAAATCATTGATTTTTTAAAAGAAGATCCAACAGTTAATAAATAAGGGTATAATTATCTTTTATACGTAGAAATATAAGCCCAAATACACACACGAGCGCTTGTCTTACACCCACACTCTTAGGGGAATTCGTTGCATGGTTTTTTAAGATATGAGGGTATTTTTTATATATTTTTTTCACATGGGGATAATTTGCCAATTTTCTTAACATAAGAGGGTTGTTTGCACTTTACCCTTTTTTTTAGAAATCTAACGAAAATGCTATCACATATATTTGCACCAAGATCCCACCAAATTCCCCCTAAATTTTTTGATGCTTTTCCTTCAAATTTCCAATGAACCTTTATCCTATGAAATTTCATCGAAAATCCTTCAAAACGTTTCAAGGGAAATATTCCATCAAAACATTCCATTAAAAAAAGTGAGTTTTTTTTGTAGTAGTTGAAAATATAATATAAAGTTTAATTTTAATCTTTACCTTATCTTAATTTATTAAAATAAGATTGTTAACTTGATTAATTTTCATCGATCAATTTAGGTGTGCACTTGTATTTACTCAACTTTTATCTAAGTCGAGGTTTGCTGTGTTTCAAAGTCTGGTGCTTTTAGGGAGTGCTTTGTTTAGTGATTTTGGCATCACCCAAGGACTTAGCAAAAATTTGGTTAAGTTAAAAAGAGAGAAAAGGAGGAAGTTTTTATGAGAAGTATTGAGATGATTCCTCAGGGTAACTTCTACCATTATGTTTTCACCTTTCTTTTTCCATTCACAAGTTTTCACCAAATCCTTAGAGTCAGTAACAATTTTTTAAGTCTTGTTGAGTCAAATTACATCAAGGTAGGCCATGTTTTAAGTCAAGTCCCATCATGGAGTCAAAAGTAAAGAGATTGGAGGAAGGTGGTGCTGGAGGTGTGACCAAGCTGTCACTAGCGGCCTATGAGTATGAATATGGCGAGCACTAGTAACATTGGTGTCAGACACTAGCTAGGCTCTTGGTTGTAATTGCTAAAGGGTGTCCTTGTTGGGCATCTCCATGGTGCTCGTCTCGGGTACCTTTGCAATATCTATCTTAAGTAGTCATAAGCAATCAAAGGTGCACAGAGCTAATGCCTGCATAGTGCCTATATTGAGAGCCCCACCTAGTACCTGCCTTGGGTTTTTTTTATCACCCCATTTATGGACGATCACTATCTTAGGTATCTATAGGTTGTCTGGACTTGTTCAAGTTTGTCACTATATATTTCGAGTTCGTGAGCCCTTTATTAGATGCATTGTACATTTAGCTCTTGAGTTATTTTCTGCATTAGAGTTAGAGTTAGAGTTTGGAGTAGAGGATTCCTTTGAGGAAGAGCCTAAACATGCTCCTATTATGGGTAGTAGCTTTGTTTAAGTTGTATAAATTAGATGTTTTCTCTAGCCTTAGGAGTTAGATATTTTGAGATGATGAATATGTGTTTTTGAGGAGCTTGATTTCCTTGTCCTTTCATGGAGCAACAACATGGTGTTATCTCCTAAACGGTACTTCATTTTATTTAGTAGCTACCTAGCATGTGTGTATTCTTTTCCTCTGGATCTTTTTTATTGGATATAGTAAGGAGCTATGGAGTGTGTTCAAGTCAATTTATGCCTTAATGTTTTGCATACTTTAAGGGGTTCTGGTAGCATCTTACTGACTAAGGTCTACTAGTTTTCTTCGATAGTTTTACTCTTTATTTGGGGTGTGTAAATTGCCCAATAAACTCTTTTTGTATGTTTATCCCAAATTCAATTGCAAGTTTCTGAGTGAGTTGCATTCTTCATAGGGGCCTTGGAAAGATAGATACTTTTTTGGTCATGATGAAAGTTAGGGCATTCCTCGTAAGTAGAGCAACTTTCCATCTTTAGTTCATCTAAGTCCAGTATTTTGCAACTTTCATAGAAGTTCTAAGGAGGTAGGATTATTCAAGTACCCTTTTGATGCCATTTATATATTTCTAGTAAGTATTTAGTGCTTTTCCTTTTTTGTTAACTGTTTGTGAATATGTCTTTTTGTTCGTTCATGTGCATTTGCTTTGGGACTTATGTTTATTTATACATTTTTTACCCTTCAGCAGGAAACAAGGTTAATTTAGCAAAGATCCATGCTAGAAAGGCTTGGGGAGGTACACATGAGAGGCACACAGCAAAGCAACACCATAGAGAGGCATCACCAATTAGCAGTGCCCAAGCCCCCACGTTGGCAATCGAGTGACGTGCATGCTCTACTACCTTGAGTGGCACGTAAGGCCAATACAGACGAAGACCCAAATGTGGTGATTTTTGAGCTCATCAAAAAGTGCAAACAAGTTAACCACCATAGGTACTTATCTCTAATCAACTTGTCCATTCCATGCTAACAAGGGCAAGGGACTTTTCTCTATAGCTTACACTAAAGCTATGGAATTAACTCTCATTAGGATGTAGATAAGACTACCTTTAATGTTAATAGCATGTAAGGCATAGTGAGTGAGTACGACTAAGGGAGAGTTAACGTTGCACTTTTCTTCCCAGTTAATTGAGAAAGCCGATGGGGATTTCGTGCGAATAAGTATTTTATTTTCACACTTAGTTTATTCTACATTTTTGTTCTTTTTGCAGTCATATATAATCTTTTAACCTTAGTACCTTATGTTTTTCTAAGCGTAGACCTAGAACTTGGTCGCATAGGTATCTCATCGAGTAAAGCAGGTAACGATAATGATAGCTAAACTTAAGAAAAAGGCTGAAATCAACTTAGTAGTTGGGATAGAATGAGGAACGATTCTCAAAGTTGCTAAAAGAGCATGAGCAACTCAAGGCATGATACAAAGTATAGATTAGGAAGAAATTTTTGAAGTCTTCTACTAGGCAAATGCTTACCAATACTGCTTGGGAAAATGCAGTTAACGAGTTTAAGGTTTTAACGAATTCTTCAAGGCAATTGAGGTAAAGACAATAGTGATATATGAGCATTCCATTTAGAACGCTTGTCATATTTTGAGTGAGACTAGGTGGTATCCAACCAAGGACTCTTTGATGTTAAACTTTATTATTCCAATTGATTTTCTTATTGGAAAGCCTAGAGGGCTGCTTGACATTAGTGTGAATGCTATGGTGGAGTATCCTATTGATACAACTTCAAAGAAGTAGATAAGTTTTTTGGATTAGGAGTAGTAGATGGTGTTTTTATTTTTATTTTTTTGTGTTTTAAGAGAACTTAGCATTTTCTTTAGCTTAAGTAGTGCTTCAACAAGTTTTTCAAATTTGGTTGGTTTTTTTAGAGGTTAAGTGTTCGCTAGACACTTTTCTATATTTTGTCATTGTGGATGGTTATTCCCTTTTTCCTTAAGAAATTTTTTTCTACATTCATCTTTAGTCATATATTTAAATAAATGAATCACTTTCAAGTGTTAGCAAATTATCAATAGGAGCTTGGCGCGCGGTAAAGGAGCATGAATGAGGCATGAAGCCTTTTCTTATCAAACTTTGTAGTAGGTCCCTCAAAGGGGTTTCGTTAAGATACATAGGGTAGTGTAAAAGAGTGAAAGCAAATTTTAATGGGGAAATCCCAATGATCAATTAAGTTAAAATTTGTTGGGTACCTCACTGGTAAGGTCACATCACGTAACTTAGTCATTTACTTTGAATATAGTTGGGTGCGTTATTGGTGATGGCTTACAGAAATTAAGTGTGATGATGAAGTTCTAAAACAAGCTTTATTTGAGGGGCATCAATGCCATTACCAAAAGCTATAGAAAAAGTTTAACTATGGACCTCATTCATAATGTCCTTGTTGCCAATGCTAAATATTGTGATGGTGTCAAAGTATGAGCCTTGTTCAAATAGTTTTATTGTTATGTAGCATCTCCTCTAAGGACAACACCTAAGCTGAGGCACTACTCTAATTCAAACTTATTTTTCAGAGTACAAATCAACAGTAGGCCTATAAATTCAAATATCTCAAAATGAATATTGATACAATTCCATCAATATCTAATAATCCACAAAATGGAAATACTAAAAGAGTTCAAGAAACTAAGTCATATTACAGTATCTCATAGATTAAACTAACATTTTCATTTTATACTACAAATTTCAAACAGAATATGTACATCATAAGGTTTATAAGGACATCCAAACAGTTACAAGTTCCATACTTAATTTCAGTTCCAGCTCTATTATAAAACAACTAAATACTTTCTCCAACTTGACATCCTCTAGAGCCCATCCTTGTCTGAAAGATTATGAAATACAGGGGGGTAAGTCCAAAGACTTAGTGAGGGATATGTATAAGTAACAATAGTATTTATCGAGGAGAAAATCAACTCGATAAGATATCATTTTCAGATTGAATATAACAGAATTCAAAAAAATAGACAGATAGTACTAAAAAGCAAACAGGAAACTTTCCTACCTTATTGCTCTAAGAATAGATTTCAGGTAGATAGAAATCATTTAGGAAAATCAAACCCAAGGCATATGCATTCCAAGAAAAAGTTACAAGACATGCATTGTGGATTCACCTTATACCAAATAGACAGAAAATTTACCTAAGCATAACAGCTTGGTACATGGAAAATGCTTATACAGACTGTATAGCGCACTGCTGATACTTAAGGGGAAAATCCCTAGCGTATCGCCCGTACCCAGGGAGAAATTCCTAGTGTACTGGTGACATCTAAGGGGAATCCCTAGCATGCCTATACATAACCAAATAGATCTCCTGGTATGGCCCCTTAGCCCACATATCACCATACAAATAACAGAACAACTGCTCATACAGATGCCCAGGGGAAAATCCATAGCGCACTGTTGTTTCAAAGTAACAAATCAGAACAGAATAGAATAGAACAATATGTCACCAAGGCAACACAAGATAATAAATAGAAAATAGATAAGCCAGCATGGCCAATAAACACAGAACTGATAACAAATATGTCAACAAGGCAATAGATACAGTACAGATGGTACAAATATGAGATAGATAGATATCAAAATAACAGATAATAGACAGAAGTTCTGGGTGCCAAAACAGATAGAAAATAGAACTAATATTAGAAATAACCTTCACAGGGGTAATCAAGTCAGATAATAAATAACAGATCGATCTCAAACACAGATCAGAATATAATTTAGAAACAGAGAAACCCAGACAGGGGCTTATTACAACCATAGGTAAGAAATATAATGCTAGATTGGCAGACCCTCACAGGGGTTTCTGACAATTTAGATTAGCTTAACAAAGCAATACCCAGAGTGGAAGACCCTCACCTCTTGCAGTCCCAAACAGTAATAGCCAAAAATTGATCTTACTGCTCATTGGTGCCTAGCTCGTTGTCTCCTAATCAAGAAAATATACCATGAGTCAAACTTCTCCAGATTCAACATTCATGCATAAATCCCTAATCAAATTTCCATTCTAACACAATTTAACTTATAATAATTCTCGATATCAAAATTATATTCAACTTATTATTAACCACCATACAAGTCCAAAATTATATCTCCTATTACCCTATTCCTCGCATAGAAAAATAATCATCGAAATACCTATATTAACTCAAAGGCTCGACCCAGACAAAACTAACAACTACAAACATTCATGCACATATATATAACATGCAATAATCATGTAAAATATCCTATCTCACTAATAAAAACTTGAAATCACGAACTGAAAGCATCGAGACAATCACCGTGTCGAGACGAAGAGACTACTATCTATTGCCATCGAACTGTTGCCGTTGAAAAATGAGACTTCACCATCAGATTGTTCCTCTCATTGCAAAGATTCCAACGCCACATTCCATTTCCAATTCTGAGCAGTGTACACACCGAAATAGGCCAAAAATCACCACTTTCTTCCTTCCCCGATGAGCTCTGATCACCACCTTGCTGTCGTAAAAAATTCCATGCAATGGTATCGTTGCATTTCTCTTATTAAGAGCTTCCTAATCCTACCTTTGGAATGGAGAATAGTCATTGAAAAAAAAGAAACCCGACAATCTTGTGACATGCATGCCTCAATTCTCCTACGTTCGCTGCTACTCTGCCGCCCGATTGGTGGTTCTGAGGTATGGGAAGTGTTGGTTTTGGTGAGGGAAAGAATTTGGTGGGTTTGGAGTGGATGAAAAGTCATCGAAAACTAGCCGGAGATGGTGATGAAGCTTTAGTGAAGAAGAAGAAAAAGAGAGGAAAAGGAAGAAAAAAAGGAAAGATGGAGAAAAAGGAAAGAAAAGTGGGAAGGAAAAGTGGTCTGCCCAATCATCAAATCTGATTTTTCATTTTCATTTTTATAAAATTTTAAATTATACAATTTTACCCCAAATTTTTTAAAAATTATGATTAACCCTAAATTGATCAAAATATACACAATTAAGTCTACAAAAATTATAATTTAACCCACAAAAATTTTAAAATAATTAATAACGTGAAATTCATAAAATTTTCAAATAACGATAAAATAATATATTATAAATAAAATAAATAAAATTTTAGGGGTGTTACATGTTGGATGTTGAATTACTGCAATGAGAGATGGCATGTCAACTATGTGCCCTCTTAAGGGTTTGATGATTGAATTAGAGGGTGCAACCACACATTTCTTAGGGAGCTTCATGTTAGACTACGCAAAATTAGTCTTTAGTGTTATAGTAAATTATTAATCACTTGTAATGATGTAGCCACTTTCCCTAAAGGAGGGTATTTTGTAGGCTTACACAAAGTAACCACATACTCCCAGAGAAGCCAAGTATTGGGTTTAGGCTAAGTTAATTAAAGTTTTTGTGTAATTTATTCATTTTCATTGCGATACAATTGCGTGCCTTCAAAGAGGGCTTTGAGTTGGCCTACACATAGCAACCACGTATTCCTAAAGGAGCCAAACAGTGGTTATGCCAAAAAGTGAGGTATGCTCCAAAGAGTGGTAGGCATGCACCTTAGAAAATTCAAGTGTGCTCTAGAGAATGCAGTATGCAAGAGCCTCAAAGAATTTAAGTATACTTTGGAGAATAGGGTACAAGCAGCTTAAATAGTTTAATTATGCTTCAGGAAGCATACACAAGCACCTCAAGTAGTTTAAGTGTGCCCCGGATGGTGCAGAAACATGTCAAATAGTTTAACTATACTCTGAAGAGTAGTGCACAAACACTTCAAGTAATTTAAGCATAGTGCAGAATAGCTTGTAGTTGCAGCTTCACTTAAGTCATAAAGTTTCATCTTTTCCAAGAAGTGGTCCAAATGCTCCTGGGGTTCCAATTACAATCGAACTCTAACAAGTCAGGCATTTTTTTCCTAGAGGAAAGTGCCTCCACAAATATAACTGGAGAGAAAGTGTTGTATCTTGGGAAAGCAACAACTAAAGAATGGTATTAGCTTGCTATTCTTCCTAAGGGTTGTGGCACCATTAAATAAGTTTGGATTCTAGTAACAACAAGCATTTTCCAAGTAGAATCTACATGAAGAGAGGAACATTTATCCACCAATTGAGGCAAATAAAAGAAGCAATGTCACGCCTAGAGTTAGCTCTTTATTTGGTTCTCTTTGAGCAAGATAAAGCCCCCAACTTAGGAAAAATGATTGCTACTACTGGTGGGGGTGACATTCCTTAGTGTATTAGGTGACTAATTTGGCTACAACTTCAGTAGTGGCATTCTCTAGTAAGGACCTCAATGCCTCTTAGGGTATCTGTAAAATGAGATCTGTAAAATGAGATCTGCAAAAGGTAGTGCCTATTGTGTTGGCATCTCCTCTAGTGTTAGTCGTGCATTTAGGCTAACTCCATTGTCGGATGTGATTGTACTTTAGATTGATGGCTCTCTATATTCTCAAACCTTAGGGCCCCTAGTTAGTTTGAATCATAAGCTTTTGATCTCAACTACATTCTTAGACCTTTTTTTTTGTCTTTTAGAGTTACCACAAATGGCGTGAAAAGAATGATAATGAAGATGGAGTTGAGGTCCATTCCAATAAATAACTACGTATCAAGTTTGTTTTTACTAGAATATACACAGAGAGTTCTTAGTTCTCAAGTCCTTGCAATTTCTATGAATAATTTTTCTTGCCCATTTTCTCTTAGAAACTTAATATTTATAGTTGTCTTAATGGGTTCAAGTCCATTGGGGTTAATGCTCTTCTTGATGGGCTTAATTAATTTGAGTACTTTGGTCTTTTTGTTTAATTAGTCTCATTGATCTATTGGGCCTTTTTTTAGTCCTTTTGCCATTTTAACCTTATGGACTTAATCAATCATATCAATTTATAAAAAAGCTTGCTAGAATATAGAAGAGTATATATTTTGAGTGTATTTAAAAATAGCAAGTGATAAGCTATTTATTGATTTGACTCTAGGGTTTGTAGGATGGAATGATCCATTCCATCTAAGTATATGGTCACGTAATAGTTGAAGTAAGATTTCTATGAAATGGGTCAGGTCCATGAGAAATGATGTTTAAAGGCTGGCCTATAATCAATCACAATTAAGTTTGAAACTCCTTCTGAGTAGTTGAGACATTCTTGGTCTTTCTATTTTATTTTTTAGTGCTCTCTTTCCTTTTTGTTTTACTGAGTTGAAATATCTAGAATTTGTAAGGTAATATCTTACTTTCCTTTGCTTTTCATCATCTTTTTATTTTTTTTATTTTTCTAAATGGCTAGGAAAACTCACAACATTTGTAGCTTAGAAGTTCTTGAGGTTGCTCTCAACCCTCTTATAAGCACAAATCTTTTTGTCTACAAAAAATAAGATTACACAACAAAAAAAAATCTATACAAATAAAATGAAATTTAAACTTATCAATTGTGTATTCAATCTCTAATATAATCCTCTAATTCTTTCCTTCCAAATATGATCTTGAATTTAATAAACTTCGCAAAGAATGCTTAAATACTGTAGATCTTCTTGAATTTAATTTGAAGAAATAACACCAATTCGAGGACTTCCCACCTTAATCTCAAATCAAATGTCAAAATATATGAGCTCCGTGAAGAATGCCTTAAATGTCATGGATCTCTTTAAATTTAATTTGAATAAAATAATGTTAATTCGAGGACTTCACACCTTAATCCCGAATCAAATGCCAAAATATGATAAACTCTGTGAAGAACGCCTTGAATGCCATGGATTTTCTTAAATTTGATTTAGGGAATTGCTAGACTCCTTCAAAGTTTCTCTCATTTACTGGAATTTGTGTTGTGTGTTGAATGAGTTTTTGTCACCCTCTTTATATAAATGCATGATGGGAGATTTCAGATTGACTTGAACATTTTTTATAGTTATCTATTTGATAAGATAATATCAAATATTAAGAGATAATATCAAATACTTTTGATTTAATTGATCCGTAGATATAGATACTTTATCTTTAACACTTATTAATATTTGATTTGAGTATAAAATAAATACTAAAGTATTAATTAAAATTAACTATTTATTTTTTTGGAATTAAATTAAATAATTTCAAGATAAACAGAAAATTTTGAATTAATAACTACAATATTATTTTATACATATCACTTTCCAATTGGACAAAGTTAATATATCTACAAATGCCCACACTTCAAGGCTTGGCGAAAGATATGTCAATCATCTACGAAAGAGGCAAAACTTGAAATCTTTGAGAATTTTTCCTTTTTCTCTCCATTTTTTCAAATATGTTTGCAACAAGAAATCCTCCAAGCATTCCTTAAGCTATGGTGTCCAATAGAAGGATAAAGCAATAACATAACTCAAAGTAAATATCCTTTTGAAAGAAGTGTTGTACACAATTTATATTCATGCAGACCAAGAATAACATGCAGTTCAGGCTCATATGCCAAGAAGCATATTTAATTTGAATAGAAATCTTATACTCATGTCAAAGAGTTCACTTAAATTTGATTGACAATTTATACTCATATCAAAGAATTTACTTGAATTTGATTTAATAAATAGTTTATACTCTTATCAAGGAGTACATAGGGAGGATTTGAATATTTAGATAGTTTATATTTGTACCTAGGAGCCTTATTGAAAGTTTAAACTCATATCAAAGAGTATACCAGGAGACTTTGAATATTTAGATAGTTTATGTTCATATTTAGGAGCCTTATTGAAAGTTTAAACCCATATTAAGGACCACATGGGTAGACTTTGAATATTTAGGTAGTTTATGCTTGTGTCTAAGAGCCTTATTGAAAGTTTAAGCTTATATCAAGGAGCACATGGGGAGACTTTAAATCTTTAAATAGTTTATGCTCGTATTTAAGAGCTTTATTGAAAGTTTAAGCTCATATTAATGAGCACATAGGGAGACCTTAAATATTTAGATAGTTTATGCTCATATCTAGGAGCCATATTGATAATTTAAGCTCTTGCCAAGGAGAATTTGGAATTTGAAGACTTGAGCTTTAGACTTGAAGACATGAAGATTTAAATATTTGATTTGGAAACTTAAAAATTTGAGTCTTAGACTTGGAGATTTAGAAACTTGAGCCTTAACTTGAATAGTTGGGGACTTGAGTCATGGATTTAGAGACTTGAATACATGATCTTGAATGTGGAGACTTAGAGATTTGACTATTTGAATTGGAGATTTAAAAATTTCAGTTTTGAACTTGGGACTTCAAACTTTAAGCCCTGACTTAAAGTATTGGAGACTTAAGTCGTATATTATTGAGACTTGGAGACTTGAGAATTTTAGATAGTTTATACTCTTATCTGAGAACATTATTGATATAGTTTTGGCTCTTATCAAGGAGTATTTGTAATTTGAAGGTGAAAATTAATTGCCCCCCACATCTTCATCATTATCAGTATCACTTGAATCTTTTTGTTCATCAAAATTCAAGCTCATTTCAATATTATGTGCACGAGTTGCCAAATCTTTAAAAGTTTTTGATTTAATTCCTTGAAGTATGTAGTAAAGACTCTAATACATTCCTTGGATACACACCTCAATTGCTGAATTCTTTTTTCCATTCGCAAGAGTTGGTGAGTTTTATCATGCTAATTATCCTTTGAGTGTTATAGAAACAATTAAGGAACTCTTGTTCCAGTTGCCCCCAACTATCGATAAAGCCTACCTCCAAGTCAACATACAAATCAAAAGTATTTCCGTTTAATGATTGAACAAATTGCTTGACCAAATGATTTGCTTATGTTCCAGCATTATTACAAACCTCAATGAAATGAGCCATGTGTTGCTTTTGGTTGCTTTTGCCATCAAATTGTTGAAACTTTAGGGGTTAGCAACTAATCAGCATCTTCAAGTTATTTCTAATTTGATTATATGACTTGGAGTAACTTATAGATGACTTAGAACTTCCATCAACTTTGTCTTTGATAGTCTCTATGATACATTCCTTCAGTGGGTTGATGAGAATTAATCCAATGGAAACTTCGAGTTATTTTGTTGCAATCTTTTTATTTTTGGCTAATTGTCTCCTTGTGGATGTTTTGCCTTCATCCTGAGCATCAATTTGTTTCTCCATCATGTAGCTGGCATCAAGATTGTCCACTTTGCTCATCAATTGGGAGATTTGAAAGTCTCGCTCTTGGGCATACTTCATGAGTCCTTCAATGGCACTCATCAAATTTGAAGATTGTTCTTTCAAGGTTGTAGCACTTGTCACTATCACCATTGCTATGCTTGAGGAATTTGATGTTGAGTAAGGAATGGATGATGCTAATTCTTCCTTTGAGTCTCCACTATTTTTATTTATATCAATAAAATGCGGTAGCACCTTTTCCATAGCAAATGAAGAAGCCATCTCTGAAGATGATTGCAACTTCTTGGATATATGTCTTGTGATAATGCCAACACCTTTTTGCTCCATCACTTGTGGAATTTGAGGTGGTTATTTTCAATGCAACAGTCTTATTAGCAGCTATTTGATACTTCAATCTTAATAAAAGAAAGAGATGAGAGGCAAAGATGTCTTACTGGGCTTGCCAAAATTTGTAAGCACAAATTTTTTTAGTCTGCAATAAATAAGATTACAAGACAAGAAAAATCTATATAAATAAAATAAAGTTTAAACTTATCAATTGTGAATTAAATATTTAATCAATCCTCTGATTCTTCCCTTTAAAATATAATCTTGAATTTAATGAGCTCTGTAAAGAATACTTAAATACTATGAATCTTTTTGAATTTAATTTGAAGAAATAACACCAATTCAAGGGCTTTGCACCATAATCTCGAATCAAATGCCAAAATATATGAGCTATGTGAAGAATGCCTTGAATCTCATGGAATTTTTTGAATTTAATTTGAATAAAATAATGCCAACTCGAGGGCTCCACACCTTAATTTTGAATCAAACGCCAGAATATAACGAGCTTTGCAAAAAACGTTTTGAACAATGTGAATCTCCTTAAATTTGATTGAGAGAATTGGTGGACTCCTTCAAAATTCCTCATTTGCTGGAATTTGTGTTGTGTGTTAAATGAGTTTTGGTCTCTTTCTTTATATAGATACTTGATAGTAGAATTTTAGATTGACTTGAACTTTTTTGATAGTTATCTTTTTGATAAGATAATATCAAATATCAAGAAATAATATCAAATATCTTTGATTTAATTGGTCCACAGGCATAGACACTTCATCTTTAACAATTATCAATATTTGAATTGAGCATAAAATAAATACTAAAGCATTAATTAAAATTAACTATTTATATTTTTGAATTAAATTTAATAAATTTCACGATAAATAGAAATTTTAGAATTAATAACTAGCATATTATTTTATATATGTCACTCTCCAATTGGACAAAATTAATATGTCTACTCCCCTACTTCAACATGTTCTACTTAATAATCCTAAAAATGTTCCTAATAGAGTTAAGTAAGATTTCTAAGCAAATAGCTTGAAGTTTACTACATATTAATCTACATTGTTCTATTTGGGGGAATAGTATTAGGAAAATTAGGCAAACGTTTGCTATGCCTAAGGCTTTTTAGATCATCTTCTCACTTCATAATGACTAAACGTTCAAACTTCCTACTAGTGCTATTGAAGGTTTGCGTGGCACTAGAATCCAAATATTTTTTAAAAACAATTGAATAAACTAGCCTACACAACACCACAAGGATCTAGAAATGTATAGGATTTAGATTTAGAAAGTGAAAATAGCTGAGTGAAAACAAAAAATTCAAAGAGTAAGAGTTAAACTCTTCTCTACCATCAAATGGGCTCTTCACCGGCGTAGCAGGATCTCCACCATTTTTCCCCTAGATAAACTTCTCCATTTGGGCTAACATTTTAAAGGGAACTCCTAAACCCTTTAAAGATTCTACAATCCAAATTTTGAGCTAATCAAAACTCCAGAGGTACTCCAACCAGAGGCAAAAACCAGCTACTAGAAATAGCTCCAGCCAAGAGTAAAAAGCAACCAAACTAGATTGCCTCTAATGCAAACGTTAACACACCAAATCAATGGCCTATTCTCTATAGAAAGGTTGGATATATATAGAGAATGAGAGAGAAAGGATGAGAATGTTGTGGTGGAAGAAGGAGAGAGAAGGAGAGAGTGATGGGAGACTAACAACTTAAATTCTCACTACATAATATTGATGGGAGAACATCACACAAAAATTGCTCACCTCATACATCACTTGGCCAGCCACTCACTATATCTATATATAGGAGTGGTCACATAGCTCCTTCAAGGAGGTGGTGTCAAGTGTTCTTGGCTTAGATGGCCGCTAACTTTGTGATTAGTGAATTTAATTGAAGCACAAATTTCATCTAATGAAATATCTTACAATTAAATTCTAATTCTTATTAAATGAAATTTTTATTTAATAATTCTTCCAAAAATTATCTCCCTGTCTAATTAAATTAAATATTTTAATTTAATTACTAATCATTTAACTTAACTTTTAAGTTAAAACGCTTAACACTTTAAGCTAGTCAAAATTAAGTCAATCCTTAAATTAATTTGGTCCAGTTGATAGTCATGTGAAATTAATTAATTAAATTTTAATTAATTGATCTTAATTTAACTCTTAAATTAATTGACTAATTTAACAATTAAATTGATCAAGCCAAAATGACTATAATTTTGCCTTCTCCAAAATCGATCATAAATTTTCTAACTCTTAGAAAATTCTCCTTCTTCCAATAGACCATGCCATTAACTTTTGTGTGTGACCCATTAAATTCTACCATTTATTGAACATAGGCTTACAACTTTTGAAATATCAAATATTCACTTTAGTTTAAACTCCTTTAAACTAAACGACTCAATTCAATTAATGTCATTAATTGAAGAGTACCCAATCTCCATGGTCGATGTCCAAATCCATGGAGCCCAATTAATTGGCCAAAATGAATGATCTTAAAGAACCATTCTAGCACTATGCGTACCATGCAAATATGGTCCTTTCGTCTCCTATATTCCCAAAGAGGCTTAGGGCTAGATATTTGTTAGTTTCCTAATAGCACCAATACTATATTTCTATTCTTAATGTTCAATTTCATTGTGTGATCTCAATTTTGAAAAACTCCTTTTCCAAATTATCACACCATCTTGAACAAGAATTTCTTGAAATCGATCATTATAGAACATATAAGAGATTCACTTGCCTTTCACAAAGACGAGGAGTCAGATTCCATCTTCGGTCTCACAAACCTCCATGCCAAATAGCACATGCCCAATCTCAACCTAAAAGATCCACTAAGTGGTCAAGAAAGAGTCAAAGCATGAGGACTGGACACAAGGTTACCATGGACCCTCAAGTCAAAGGACTAATAATATGTACTAGCGTAAGTAAGAGAACTAACCACTATGAACTTGCCACTACGGCTATCTAGTGGGTTCTCTGATAGGTCTTCAGTACCTTGTTCTCTAATAAGCACTCACTAACATGCACCCATATCACATACAGTCGCTCATAGAATGAAATAATCTCCAACCCTTGAATTTATGCATCGTTAGTGCAAGTCTATCCGGATATTATATGCCCTGTCTTATAATATCCTATGACTTGAAAGATTTAAGATCATGATCATGTAAGACTTATTTCATGATCACTACCTAGTGTGTGACCAAGTTCTGTAATCTTGTGTGATCTAAGGGCTTAATACAACTGCAAGTGAAGTAAATAAAGAGCATATGATGAAGATGGTCAGATAATAAATATCATCTAATCAAGATTGTCTTACAAGGAAATAGTTTATAAGGCCAAATCTTGTTAGCTTACAGGGCACTATTTCGACAAACTCTCACTTACCCTAAAGCTAATGCCATGTGGCCCTGAGATCCATCTTCATAAGATGTCCTCCAAAGACATTTAGCTTTTAGGGGTTAATATAGTAGTTCTACTATATTCTCTTCTGAGGTAACTTTTATCTACTTAGTTGTCACCTCTATCAATTAATATTATATATCAAATTATAATACATTTAATGTGTTTAGATCACTGATAAGATCTTGGCTCATGTCCCAAATTGTCTTCCAAGGAAAATTATAAGCTCATGCACGCTAGGCACTACATCTAACCCTTGGATAAAGTTTTTTTCCAAGCACCTTCCTTAGTGGTTCCCAAAACCACAAAGTATTTCACTATAGTGGTTATCTAAGCCATGGTGTCTAGTTAAAACTCTTTCAACACATCATGCCGCCATTAAGGCAAAACATGTATGCAAAAGTGGATGCTAGGTCATCTACATTAGGTTGGAAACTAATATCTAAAAACTCCGTGAGTTTTAATTCTCTATTGCCATATACCCAAAAATAAGTCTTTAGTCCTTCTTAAGGATTATTTTTAAAACTATCTAATGACTCTCAATGGGATTGGATTGGAATCTACTGAAAACACTTAGTGAGTGTGCCACATCTGGTCTAATACATTGAACTCCATATTTAATGCTTTCAATAGCGGAGGCATAAAGTATGTAGGACATTCTTCATTTTTCTTTCTCAATCTTGAGGGCCATAGACTTCAAGAGATGAATGCCATGTCCCATGGAAAAGAATCCTCTCTTGGATTCTTCCATACTAAACCCTTTTAGTATCTTATTCAATGTACAAAATTTGGGAAAGCCCCAGCATCCTCCCTGATCTATCTCTATAGATATGTATTCCCAGTACGCATTATGCATTTTGCAAATCCTTCATGGAGAATTGAGTAGATAACCATACTTTAATACACTTTAACATTTCTCTCTCATTTTCAATGAGAAGATTGTCATCAATATAAAACACAATAAACCATATACTATTCCCACTATTCTCTTGCACACCCATGGTTCATACACCTTTTTAACAAAGCCAAATGATTTGACTTTCTAATCAAAATGTATGTTCCAAGTTTGGGATGCCTTTTTGAGTCCATAAATGGATCTCTGGAGTCTACAAACTTTTTGCTCATGCCTTTTGGATGTAAAACCATGTGGTTGCTCCATGTTGATTTCTTCTTCAATGTCACTATTGAGGAAAGTTGTGTTTACATCCATTTGTCATATCTCATAGTCATAATATGCAACTATGGCAAGTAAAATCTGAATGGACTTAGGTATAACGATCAATTAAAAGGTTTTCTCAAAATTTATACAAGGTCATTGAGTATAACCTTTTGCCACTAGTCGCGCCTTAAAAGTCAACACTTCTCTATCTATCCCAAGATTTCACTTATAGATCCATTTGTAACTACTAAGAACTATTCTTTTTTGTGGATCAACTAAAGTTCATACTTTGTTTGAGTACATGGAGTCCATTTTCGATCTCTTGGCTTCAAGCCAACATCCTGAATCTATGTCCAACATAGCTTCTTCATAAGTTTCAGATCTTTATCTGATTAACTCATCTCATGAAGAAATCTAAACTTTTTAGGTTATTTCTTGGTCCGATTTGACCTTCTCAAAGTTTGTGTACTAGGCTCTTTGACATTTATTTATTTCTACCACTTGTGAGATTTATTGATCTTCTTGAACTTTATCAAGTTTAATAACAATGCCCTTTTTATTCAATAGAAATTCCTTTTCCAAACGATAGGCATTCCTTGAAATAAACACCTTTTGTTCTGAGGGATCATAATAGTAATAACCCATAGACTCTATAGGGTATCCTATAAACTCGCACAAGATGGATTTACTATCCAACTTATTTCCCACTGCGTGTCTCACATAGGCGGGAGATCCTTAAACCCTTAGATAGTGGTAAGAGGGTGCTTCGCTATGCCATATCTCATATGGTGTCTTTGGCACTGACTTTAAAGGTACTATTTTTAGTAACTTTACTGTTGTCATTAAGGCATATCCTGAAAAAGATATAGGCATATTGAGGAAGCTCATTATGGAAGCTACCATGTCCAATAAGGTATGATGTCTCCTCTCGGCTACTCCATTGTGTTGGGGTGTGCTAGGTGGAGTCTATTAAAAGAAAATCCCATTCTCTTTTAGATAATCCAAGAATATGGTACTTAAGTATTTTTTTCTCTTGATCTAATCAAAGGGCTTTAATACTAAGTCCCTTTTTTCTTTTCTACTTCATTCTTGTACTCTTTGAACTTTTCAAAGGCTTTGGACTTATATTTCATAAGATACACATGTCCAAACTAATTATAATCATCAGTGAAGGTGATAAAGTAAGAACAGGCTTCTCTCTCACTAACTCTTAGTTGTCCAAAAATATCCATATAGACCAAATTCAAAGGATTCGTGGAGTGCTCTATTTGTCCTACAAAAGGCGCTTTGGTCATTTATCCCTTCAAAAAAGATTCAAAAGTAGGAAGGTCCTCAATGCCACTAATATTTAGTGCTTTGAGAGCTTCCAACTTATTTATTCTATTTTTGGATATATGACCAAGTCTTGCATATCATAGCATGGCACCTTTTTGGATATCTAATTTCTTACTTAGTCAAAAATGCATTAGTGATGGTTAAGAATCTAATATGTACAATCCTTTGTTAAGTGTATCATGAGCAATTAAAGAACTCATTCTTTAATGCCTTCAATCTCCCATTTGATACAGAAGGATCAAATCCTTTGCTATCAAAATGACAATTGAAATAATGTTCTCAACAATATATGGTACGCTATAACAAAGGTCTAATACAAGTATGGAGTTATCTAAGTCTAACTTATTGTATGCCTTCAACTTTAGATACAACTCTTACTCCTTAGCCAAAGCAGTAGATCATATTCATCTCACTTGGTTTTATTCTTCTTTCTATTCTTTATAACAACTTACAAAGAAATGAACCACATGCGATATCATATATCCATAAGGAAGAATTTAACCTAAAATGCACTTCAATAAAGTACATACCTCTCTTAAGGATTGCAGGGTATTCCTTGCAATAGTGCTTCCAATGGCCTATCTTGCCCAAGTAGAAACAAATAATATCGATTATTTCTTCTATAATTTTCTTGAACCCTCTGAATGCCTTTGATAGTTGTTTTCCCTTCGAGGAAGAACATTTTTTTTTTTACCTCTCTTTCTAGCACTCCTAGGGCCCATAGACTTGGAAGAGGAAACAAGTGTCAAAGGTTTGCCCTTATCATGTTATTTTCCTTCTAGATCAATAATTTGATCAATAATACTCGGTGAGGATGAGAGGATCAAATTTTCATGGAGATCATTGTCCATCACTACATCCAAATGGAAAAAAGCTTCTCCAAGCTTAATCATCTTTAGACTATAGTCGATAACACATGACTTCTCGTCCATCCTAGCTTAAAAAGTTTTCTTTGACAACATTAACTTCTCATACCTCATTTGTTTTACAACTCTTTGTAAATTTTAACTGAGGTACCATTCATGTGTCCTTGAGACTTTTAAAGTTTGTAAATGCCATCATTAGACTAAGGGATAGGATGATCCTAAGCTTAATTCGTGAACTTTTCACGTGTCTCTAGATCTACATTAATCTCAAAGAGATTAGGAGTACCAAGATATAGGACATACATCCGCTTCTAGGAATCTAAAATGATTTTTCAAGGTTAAGTCAATCGTGGAAGTTTGGCCCGATTGGTTTATTGATTTCCAAAATAACATTGAGTGGAATTATTAGCCATTCTTAAGATTTCACAAAACATCAAAGGTAAAAAAGACAATATAAACATGTGATTGAATTTGATATTAAAAATATGTTCATGGTCTTTCAAGAATGTTTTCCTCCTACTATTTTATCAAAATTTTCACTCCTAAGAAGAATTTGAAAAATCAAATTTCCTAGTGGGAATCAAAACTCCAATGACTTGCCAATGGACCCCTATAACCAAGTGCCATCCATGAGCAATCAAAGGGTAAGCAACTTTTTCTAATGTCATCTTACGCAACTCTTGATATATTTAACCTCACTTTTCATATAGACCCACGTGACCGTGTGCCATTGATACTACTAAGCATTAAGCCCAACCCACCAATCATACTTTGATGCAAGATGGCCTCACAACATCCCCCATGACCTAGTGCTAATGCATGAGAGTTCTTAAGTCAAATGTGTATCTCATACTAAATGTATACTTACAGCTTTCCTCCTAAGTGTAACCCCCGTGATCAAGTGTCATCACACAAAATCGATAGCATCTTCATAGCATGCACTATTAGTGGAAGGATTTGATTAATTAAAACTCTTTTAATTTGTTTCCAATTAAATTTAATGTTTGAAAACACTTAGACTTTCTAAGTTGAGGTTTTTTCTTGCAAAGATCTCATCATTTTATCTTCGTATTTAGGTTCTCTATATTCTAATCATGCATCACATACATCAATAAGATATGAAAAGCATAAATAAGTAAATAGCCTAGCATGCTCCAAAGATGGGATGACCATGAGCCTAACCAAGTGATGTAATTAGAGCCATATGTACATTACTTCGGTTTATTTTAAGTGGGTTGAATTAAACTAAACTATTACATGAGAGTTTCTCATACATTCATGGGTCTTCAAATGGCCTCCATACCTCTATAAGACTCCCTGCTTCATGTAATATTTACATAAATGGAAATCCTCACTCCAAGTTGTTCTACTCTCATAACTTTTACAAAATAGAACAAGAGGTACGCAAGCCCCATTTAATACAACCCATTTCAACAATTGAAATAAATAAAATCAATATTAGAGGCTCATGATCATCCCCATTGAACATTTAAATAACTAATAAATAAACATGAATTGACATTCAATTCCAACAATTAAGTGCTAATCAAATTAACAAATAATTGGTCATGTAAAAACAAGCATAACATAACATTTATGCATCATATTTTTGCCATATTTGGAGATCATCTTAAATAAGCTTTAAAAGCTATTAAATGTGTCAAACACATTTTGGAGAGTTTGCACAACATTTGTGCAACCATTATGTGCGTTTCAACACCACCTCAATTACTAAAGGAACCTAAAAAGCTCAAAACGCACTTAAGACCAAACAAGGCACTACTAGCCGAGGCAAGTTCAAGGTTTGGCAGCAACCAAATGGTCACAGCCATGCCAAGAGCTGCCAACTGCTCGCAACACCCCTGTTTTGGGGTCAAGTGCGAATTAAGCCATTTTTGGCTCAACTTTTGTGCAATAAGATTTTTAGAACAACTTCTAAATATCAAAACACACAAAATGGATGAATATTTCAAATTAAAACACCTTTTAAAGCTGAAACATCAAGTGCCCAAAGATGCTTGAAAAACAAGTTTAAGCAAGAATCATATTCTTCAAAAATCTCCAATTATATCCAATCCTATTAGACCCAAAAATGACCAAAAAAACTTAAGGCCATCCATAACATGCCATATCAGAATATAACATTCACCATTGCTAAATAAAAAATTCAGCATCAAAAAATTGAATCAAAACATGCCCATCATATGATTTAACAATTAAAGCACACAATAACATAATTCAATCTATTAATCAAGGAGCCACAAGCAAGATCATCCATACACTCCAACCTATCATATGGATTGCATACATGTTGATTATGATTAGTTCTTCACAAAAACCAATCATCCAAGCCAAGAAAAATCCAAATCCACGCATGAATATGGCTTTAATACCACTTAAAGGTTTATGTGGCATTAGGATCCAAATATTTAAAAAAAAAATGAATAAACTAGCCCAAAAAATTTCACAAAGATCAAGACATGCATAGGATTCAGATTTAGAAAAGAAAAATACCTAGGTAAAATTAGAAAATTTGAAGAGCAAGAGTCAAACTCTTCCCTATCGTCAAATGGGTTCTTCGCCGGCACAGCAGGATCATCACTATTTTTTCCTTGGATAGACTTCTCTATTTGGGCTAAAATTTTTATTGGAACTCCTCAACCTTTGAAGATTCTACATGCCAAATTTCAGGTTGATCAGAACTCTAGAAGTACTCCAACCAGATGCAAAAACTGGTTGCTAGAATTGCTCCAATCAAGAGCAAAACGCAACCAAACTACATTGCCTCTAATGCAAACGTCCACACACCAAATTAATAGCTTATTCTTTACAAAAAAGCTAGAATATCTGCAGAGAATGAGGGAGAAAGGCTGAGAATATTATGATGGAAGGAGGAGGGAGAAGAAGAGAGTGATGGGAGACCAACAACTTAGATTCCCACTACACAATGTTATTAGGAGAACATCACACAAAAATTGCTCACCTCATGCATCACTGGGCCAGCCACTCACTATATCTATATATAGGAGTGGTCACACACCTCCTTCAATGAGGTGGTGCCAAGTGTCCTTAGTTTAGGTGGCCACTAACTTTGTAATTAGTGAATTTAATTGAAGCATAAATTTTATCTAATGAAATGTCTTACACTTAAATTCTAATTCTTATTAAATGAACTCTTCATTTAATAATTCTCCCAAAAATTATCTCCCTAACTTAATTAAATTGAACACTTTAATTTAATTAATAATCATTTAACTTAATTCTTAAGTCAAAACGCTTAACACTTTAAGCTAGTCAAAATTAACTCAACCCTTAAATTAATTTTGACTAATTGATAGTCATGTAACATCAATTAATTAACCTTTAATTAATTGATCTTAATTTAACTCTTAAATTAATTTGACCAATTTAACAATTAAATTGATCAAGCCAAAATTACTACAATTTTGCCATATCCAAAAATCAATCGTGAATTTTCTAACTCTTAGAAAATTCTCCTTTCTTTAATAGACCATGTCATTGGCTTTTGTGTGTGACCCATTAGGTTCTACCATTCATTGAATATGGGCTCACAACTCTTTGTGACTTCTGAAATATCAAATATTCACTTTAGTTTAAATTCCTTTAAACTAAGCAACTCAATTTAATTAATCTCATTAATTAAAGAGAACCCAATCTCCATGGTCAATGTCCAACCTCAAGCCCATGGAGCACAACTAATTAACTGAAATTAATGCCCTTGAAAAACCATTCTAACATTACGTGTACTGTACAAATATGGTCATTTCATCTCTTATCTCCCGAAAGAGGCCTAAGGCAAGACATTTGTTAGTTCCCTAATAACCTCAATACTATATTTTTATTCTTAATGTTCAATTCCATTGTGTGACCTCACCTTTGGAAAACTTCTTTTCCAAATTGTCACACCACCTTATGCCAAGATTTCTTAGAATCGATCATTATAGAACACATAGGAGGTACACTCGCCCTTTACAAAGATGAGGAGTTAGAATCCATTTTGAATATCACAAACTTCCATGCCAAGTAGCTCATGCCCAAACTCAACCCAAAAGACCTGCTAAGTGGTCAAGGAAGAGTCAAAGCATGAGGACTGGACATAAGGTTACCATGGACCCTCAGGTCAGAGGACTAATAATATGCACTAGCATAAGTAGGAGAATTAGCCACTATTGACTTGCCACTACAGCTATCTATTGGGTTCTCCAATGGGTCTTCAGTACCTTGTTATCTAACAAGTACCTACTAATATGCACTTGTATCTCGTTCAATCGCTCATGGAACAGAGCAATCTCCAACTCTTCGATTTATGCATTGTTAGTGCAAGTTTATCCAAATCTTAAATGCCCTGTCTTATAAGATCCTATGACTTGGAAGATTTAAGATCAAGACCATGTAAAACGTATTCCATGATCACCACCCAATGTGTGACCAAGTTCTGTAATGTTGTGTGATCTAGGGGCTTCAACTAAATGAAAATGGTTGTATAATGAATATCATCTAATCAAAATTATCTTACAAGGAAATAGTATACTTGCTAATCTCATTGGCTTGCAGAACACTATTCCAACAACTATTGCCTTTCATATGGCAATTTTAGAGGCCAGTGCTTGTTTTTTTTTGCCTAGAGAGATTTGGAAAATTTTGAAGGGATTAGATGTCTGTCCTACCCAATTTCTACCAATCTGCACTGCTAACAGCAGTACTCATTTTTCTAGTGAGAGTGATGTTTTGCAAGGGTCATCTAGCAATTACAAGGGACAATGGGAGTGACACTGATATTAATAGAAATGTCTCACTTTATAAAGGACTCTCAAGTTTCACAAGTAGAGGGTCTACATGAAATGTTCCTAAAATCTATATAAGATGAGGTGGGCATCTTTTGTGAACACATTTTTGTATGTTGATGAGTCAAGTTGATATTGTGACTTCACTTATTATTTGAAATAGATAGTTTTTGTAAAGGAGAATGTGAACTCACTTGCTAAGAACAAAATCAAAGAGCTAGTTAATCAATCTTGCACACTATGCAAGACCATCAAAGAGATATAGTTTCTAAAGATTAAGTACAAAGTAAATGAGTTGATTAACATATGTAAAGAATAAAGAAGGGAAATATATTCTCCCTAAATTGTGAGATTTGTCTAATTCACCAATGTTGTCCATTGTTGCCATTTTCATCTAAGTTTATCTTGAGTAATTTAAATAGACATATTTAAATAGAAAGTGAATGGGAAGATCTATGGTCCTAGTGGCATTCCATGGTCATGATTATATTCTTAGTTAACAAAGATGCCTTAAATTGGAACAAAAAAGAAATGCTAATAGATATTGTTTAATAGGCTCTGCAGAAAGTTTGAAGTATGCTATGTGTATACTTGACTACTTCTATGCTTTGTAATTATAACACCCCTAGAATTTTATTGATTTTATTATAATATAAAATTTTGTTTTGAAAATTTTATGAATTTCATATTATTAATTATTTTAAAAATTTTTGTGGGCTAAATTATAATTTTTGTAGGCTTAATTGTGTAAATATTTGAATAATTTAAGGCTAATCGCAATTTTCTAAAAAATTTGGGTAAAATTGCATAACTTAAAATTTTGAGGGATTAAATTGAAAATAAATAATAATAAAAAATATGAAAATGGGATTTCACAAAAAAAATAAAAAATCAACAGCTCTTTTTTTTCCCTCCCCATTTCTTTCTTTCCTTTCTTCTTCACTTTTTCTCTTTTCTTTTCTTCTTTCTTCATTCTTTTTTTCTTCACAACCAAGACTCCATCACCTCTAGCCAAGCCCTCCCAGTGACCATGTAAACCGCCATAAACCCCAAAACCTACTCTCCACGCCATCACCTCCACTCTTAGCCATACAAACACCCTTACCCGGCGATGGAGTAGCAGCGGCGAAGAAGATCAAAAGAACACACTCATGGTGACCAGCTAGGTTTTCCAATTTTCAACAACTATCAACAGCTTTGAATGGTGGATTAGGAAGCATTTGATGAGGGGAACACGTTGGAAGTGTTGCATGGCAGCTTCAACGATGGCGGAGTCATGATCAAATCGCATTAGCAGAAGAGAAAACTTGACTATTTTCAGCCTGTTTCGACGTCTACATTGGTCAAATTTCAAAATGAAAGGTAGCATTGGAATCCTTTTGTCAAGAGGAACAAATCTATGGTGACATTGAATTTTTCGACGATGGAAAAGAGACAGTTTATTTATCTAGACATAGATCATCTTTATGCTATCAGTTTGTGATTATGAACCCTCGATAGTAAAATTTAAATTTTAATAGACTGGTTGCATGTTATATGTATACATATGCATGCATGTTAATGTTAGATTGTATCCAAAATGAGCCTTTGAATTAATATATGTACCTCTATGAATGTTTACCTATGCGAGCAATAAAGAATTAAGAGATACGAACTTTGGACTCAAATTATGGTTAATACTAAGTTGAACTTTAAATTTGATATCAGGAACTATTATGAGTTAAATAGTGTTAAAATGAGAATTTGACTAGAGATTTATACATAAATATTGCTTAAGATTTTAATACCTTGATTTGTTATTGTGAAAATTGTGCCATTTTGGATTTAACCTAGACCGTTATAGATAATTCAAAAATGCTGGTTCTAGAGAATTTTGTAAAGAAGGATCTTAATCTATATTATCCTAATGATAGATAAGGTATTAGAATACTTGATGCATTTCTAAAAGGTTATTAGGATTGAACAAGAATTTTGATTCTTGGAATATTTTCCTAATTAGGAGACGACGAGCTGGGCATTGGTGATCAATAGATTTAATTTTGACTATTGCTGATTGACACTATAAGAGATGAGGGTCTGCCAATTTGGAACTTTCTTTACTTATCTATGATTGTAATAAGCCCCTGTATGGGTTTTATTATTTTGGAATCGTACTCTAGATTATGTTTGAAGTCTGATTTGTATTTGTTATCTGATCAATACACCCTCATGAGGGTTATCTACTGAAATTGATTCTAATTTTTATCTGTTCTGGCGCTCAAAACTTCTATCTGTTTCTGCTATTTTGATATCTATTTATCTCATATTTGCACTGTCTGTACTGTATCTGTTACCTTGTTAGCATATTTGTTATCATTTCTATATTTATTGATCAGGCTGGCTTATTTGTGTGTCATTTACTTCTTTTTGTTGCCTTGATGGCATTTTTGCTCTATTCTATTTTGAACTATTAATCTAAAATTGATAGTATGTGAGGAATTTCCAATTAGACATCTGTATAAGTAGTTATTTCTGTTATTTGTATGGTGATTATGCAGGCTAAGGGCCATATTGGGTGATCTGTTTAGTTATATAGGGCCACGCTAGGAATTTCCCCCTAAGTATCACTGGTACGCTAGGGATTTTCTCCTAGGTGCCAACCGTACGCTAGGGATTTCCCCCTAGGTACAAGCGATACACTAAGGATTTCCCCCTAGGTATCAATAGTGTGCTATATAGTTTTGTATAGGTATCTATCATAAACTATTATGCTTAGGTAAATTTTTGATTATCTGGTATAAGGTGAATCTGCAATACATGTCTTATAGCCTTTTCTTGGAATGTATATGCTTTGGGTTTGATTTACATAAATGATTTTTGTCTGCTTGTAATTTGTTCTTAGAGTAATAAGGTAGGACAGTTTCCTATTTGCTATTCTATACTACCTATTTTCTAGATTTGTTATATTCAACCTAATAAAAAATATGTTTTATCGAGTATATTTCCCCATTAATAAACCATGCTATTACTTTTACTTATCCCTCATTAAGTCTTTAGACTTACCCCCTTGTGTTTCATAATCTCTCACATAGGGATAAGCTCTGATGGATGCCAAGTTTGAAATGAAGTGCGTAGTTGTTTTGTAATAGAACTAATGCTATAGTTAAGTATAGAACTTGTGAATGTGTCATTGACCTTATAGATGTTGTGATATGTACATTTTATTTTGAAGGCTATAATGTAAGATGGCATGATCTATTAGAGGCTATAATTTAACTAAGTTTCCTAAATCTCTTGTAATGTATTTATTTTGTAGTTTTAATTAGTCTCATTGGAGTTAAATCAATGTTTACCTTTGAGACGTTTGAAATTTATGGGCTTACTGTTGAATTGTAACTTTGAGAATTAAGTCTGAGTGAGAGTAGTACCTCAGAGTATGTGCTATCCCAAGGTAGGGTGCTATAGAGGTGGTATCAGAACCTAGGTTTAGATGACTTAAGCATGAACGTGCGATAGAACTTACAGTGACCTCTGTTTAAGTTATTTCAATTATGCACTTAAGGAACTGTCAAGACCGTTAAGTTATAGCAAGATTGATAGAGTATAGTAGATCTTAAGGCTTAGATTTAGATTATATTGCTTTATTTTATTGAGATAAAATTCTTGAATTATTGTAGGATGGCCAGTGGATCTAACAAAGGAAAAGGGCCTATGAACGACCAAAACAACGAAACTCTAGAGGACGAGATCAAAGAGTTGAAAGAAGAAAGGAAGAAACTTAGAAAGATTTGCAGGACTTTGGAAGAAAAAAGTTATGGGCAAAATAAACATCTTCATTAGGTCCGGGAAGAGATGTACACTTTGAAAGGAATGATGGGTGCTCAAGACTACCTACATGATTGAGTTGTAGGTGACCTCGAGTGGGAATGCCCTCGAGTTAGTATCATTGAAGCATAGATTCAAGAGCTTTGATCCTTGAGGGTTAATAAGGAGGTGACATTTCAAACTTTGCAATTTGATTATAAGAAGTTGGTATAGGTTCCCTAACTATTGGTAGATGAGATTGATCGAGCGATGGACTACAATTGTAGGGCTATCAATCAAGCCATCGGTGTTAGCCCCAGGATAGATGTAGAAGCCATTCCATCAAGTATTTGTTAAATCCCTGCTCCTTATCAAGGATAGGGTTGGCAACAGCAAGAGCGAGCACTAGAACTCGAGGTAAAACTAGAGGCTAAACCAAAGGAAGAATTAAATGAGGAATTTGAGGAAGAACCCGAAGAAGCCCTTAATGCAGATGTTATTCCAAAACCTCCAATCGTGGCACCACTTGAGATAGATGATAAAGAAGATCAGTGGACGATAGATGAGGCAAGTGACCTATTTGACATCACTAATGAGAAAGATTAGATATGAGCCTTGGCATCATAGTATCATGGCATGTTAGTAGGATAGTAATTGATAGCTTCTAACTATCAAACCTTGTAAACCCAACTGATAACTTCATGACTGTAACTGATATCATTTTTCCCTTTCTTTTCAAACGCCCTATCATTTTATCTATGACTAGGCGTACCATTAGCATAGCCAATTTTGCTACCTCTAATTTGTATATATGCTTATGTAATCTGATATTGCTAACTTGTATTATGATAATGTATGACTTTTGGGGAAATTATTTTTAATCTTTCTTTCCTGTTATAAGTTTTGAAAGTTTACTTAACTTATATTGATATCTTTATTAGAACCTGAATTGTTGAAGAGATGTTGAGAATTGGGATGTTGACTTCAACTTTCAATTACAGGTTGAGAAATATTTTCAAAATCTTGAGACTGTGATGGCATTTCATGGAAGTGTCCCTAGACCTACACCACCCCAATTTGATTAATAAGGAAGACCTCCTAGGTAATGGTTTCAAGACCGTTGTGCTCCCAGATAAGGGGTTCTGACTTATTCTCAGGCTAAGCAGAGAGAAAAAGCATCACAAACTCCTTCAGTTAGGCAGCCAATGGGACCTGCATATCAAAGAGAGCCAAAAGCCAAGCCACCAGTTCAACTTGTGGCTAATGACCGAGCTCTAGAAAGATTTTTTCATTTTCAACCCCCTAAGTTCTATGGAGTACCAGATGATCGAAAGGCCGAAGAATGGGTTGAAGACCTTGAGGTCATATTTGATACTTTACATTACCCCGATGAATAGAAAGTGTGGTCCACCACATTTCTCCTGGCGGGATCTACTAGAAGTTGGTGGAAACTGATAGATTGTTGTTGGGCAGCTTTAGGAACTAGAGGACATGGGACAATTTCACCAAAGAATTCATGGATAAATATATACCCCTAGTGGTCAAGCAGTCTAAGGAACGTGAGTTCATGAACTTGATTCAAGGAAACTAGAATGTTAGTCAGTATGAGACAACCTTCAATAGGCTCATTCAATATGCGCCCTATGTCTAAAATGATGAAGGTCAACAAATTAAACGATTTAATCAAAGATTACAGCTAAAGCTGAGATGGGGCCTAGCCATCTTCGATTTGCCAAATTTCAACACAACAGTCAGTAGGGCATTGTAATTAGAATCAAAGTGCAAGAAATCAAAAAAAAATAAAGATAAAGGTTAAAAGGGGAGACCATCTCCTGGTGGACTGAGTGGCATTAGTAAGAAACAGTGGAGGCCACAAACTGAGGGTATAGCTTAGAGGACTACTTAGGTAGATAGGATAGTGAATCAAGCTCAAGAAAAAGACATTGGCACTATGTGGGTTTTATGGGTCAGCGAGGTATAAGGAAGCGAACTATTGGCAAAAATAAAGTAAATGCTTACGTTGTGGTAGTACCCAGCATCTTCTAAAAGATGGCCCAGGGAATAAAGGCCTAGTTCTGACAGGCAAAGAAAAGCAGAAGATCCAGGCTGGTGCTTATGCCCTAATCGGAGAAGACACACCGAACCCCAATAAGGTAGTAGAAGGTATGATTACTATCTCTAAAACTTTTTGGTAAAGTATTATATGATCCCATTACTTCCTATTCTTTTATATCTATTGAATTCTTTGAAAAACTAAATATGAAACCTAAAACCATGGCATATCAAGTAGAGGTGAGAACACCTTTGGAGTAGAGTTAGTTACTAATGTCATGTATTGAAATTGCTTGATTATGATTGAAGGCCAAGTGTGTCTAGCTAATTTAATATCGATGTCTATCTAAAGATATGATGTAATTCTTAGAATGGATTGCTATCAACCACCAAGCACAAGTGAATTATTTTACTAAGTGCATTACACTCGGGGGAGGGACGTTGATATCTTCACATCCTTCTATAGATAATACTCCTTCGATACCGATCATATCAACTATAGAAGCTAGGCAAATTTTGAATGAGTGCGGGCAAGGATTCCTAACATACCTCATCAATAAACCTTGGGATACAGTCAGGATTGAAGAAGTAGAAGTGGTAGTGGAATACCCTAAGATATTTCCTGAAGAGTTAAACTCGCTATCCCCTGATAGAGAGATAGAGTTTGTTATTCATACTCTCCTGGGGGTTGTGTTATTTTCAAGACTCCGTATCGGATAGCGCCTACCAAACTTAAGGAATTGAAGAGTCAGTTACATGAGTTGTTAGAGAAGAAGTTTAACAAACCTAGCACATCTCCTTGGCGAGCTCCAGTGCTGTTTGTCAAAAAAAGAAAGATGGGTCTTTGAGAATGTGCATTGATTACTGAGAATTGAACAAGGTCACCATCAAGAACAAGTATCCACTACCCCATGTGAAATAGCTATTTGACCTTCTACATGGATCAAGAATCTTCTCGAAGTTGAATTTGAGGCAAGGGTATTATCAGCTGAAGATTAGAGAAGATGATATCCTAAATATGGCTTTCAATTCTCGATATGGCCACCATGAATTTATGGTGATGCTGTTCGGCCTAACTAATGCCCCAGCTACATTCATAGATTTGATGCACTGGATATTCAAACTCTATTTGGATCAATTTGTGGTCATCTTCATTGAAGATATCTTGGTTTCTTTAAGTCCAAAAAAGAGCACAAGAAGTACTTACACATAGTTCTAAAAACTCTAAGAGAACATCAGATGAATACCATGTTTAGTAAGTGTGAGTTTTGGACAGAGAAAGTAACTTTCTTGGGTCATGTAATCACTCAAAATAGGATAAAAGTTGACCCCTCCAAGGTAGAAGTAATTGTCAATTGGAAGAGACCTGAGAATATCACAGAGATTCGAAGCTTTTTGGGATTCGCTGGTTACTACCAAAGTTTGAAGACTTCTCTAATATAACTGACCCATTAACCAGATTAACCCAGAAAGATGAGCCATTCATTTGGAATGAGGAATGTGAGAAAAGCTTCTAAGAACTAAAGAACCATTTGACTACAACTCAATATTAGCCCTCCCAGATAGGTTGAAAGATTTTATGGTGTATACAGACACCTCATATAAAGGTTTAGGATATATGTTGATGCAGAAAAGGCATTTTATTTCCTACACATCTAGGAAGCTAAAAGCTTATGAGGAAAACTACCCCACACATGATCTGGAATTAGTGGCGGTTATCTTTGCACTATTAAAATAGAGGTACTATCTTTATAGGGCTATATTTGAAGTATACACAGATAAAAAAAGCCTCAAGTATCAATATTCGCAAAAGGATTTGAACATGAGGCAGCGAAGATAGATGGAATTCTTAGAACATTATGACTTTTTCATCAATTACCATCCTAGAAAAGTAAATATAGTAGTATATGCTTTCTACCAAAAAGTAGGAATGGCTCTTCTGCAAGGTATAAAAATATCAGGAAGGTTGAAAGCAAGTGCTATAATAAGACTGAAATAATAAGTTTGGATTATAGGAGTAAGAGTACAACATAAACTGTATGAAGAAATTCGACAAGCTCAAGCCAGAGAGAACTGGATGTTGAAATAGAAAGAAATAATTAGAAGCATTGGAGATTTTGAGTTCGACATGGATAGCCAAGGTATCCTACTCTATCGAAATAGAATTTGCGTACCAAAAAAGTTGAAAAAAAAGGTCATTAGAAGAAGCACATCAACCAAGGTACATCGTGTATCCCAAAGGAACAAAAATGTATCAGGACTTAAAGAAATAGTTTTGGTGGAACAAGATAAAGAAGGACATAGCAAACTCTGTGCAGAAGTGCTTGACCTACTAGTTGGTAAAGGCAGAATACCAGTGACTGTCAAATTTGCTGCAGCCATTCCCCATCCCAGACTGGAAATGGGAACAAGTGACTATGGACTTTTTGATCGATTTGCCAAAGGCCAGAGAAGGTTATGACAATATTTGGGTCGTAGTAGATAAATTAACAAAGTCCTCACATTTTCTACTAGTTGGAACTAACTATGAGGTCGAGAAATTAGCAGAATTATACATTAAGGAAATTGTTAGGTTGCACAGAATCCTAGTGAGTATTGTGTCTGATGGGGACCTAAAATTCACATCGAGACTTTGGAAGGATTTACAGAGACTTCTAGGAATAAGATTATAATTTAGTTCAATAGCTCTCCTTAGACCGACGAATAGTCGAAAAGAGTTATTCAGATTTTGGAGAATATGTAATGGGCATGTGTTCTGGACTTTGGTGAAAGTTGGAATCGACATCTACCTCTGATTGAATTACCTATAACAATAGTTATTAGTCCGTTATTCAAATGTTATCATATGAAGCACTGTATGGTTGGAAGTGTCAGTCCCCACTATATTGGGATTTAGCAGAATGTAAAAGTACCACTAAATAGTCCCCAAGAATTATAAGGCCTGAACTAATCCGAGAGACTATAAAAAAGGTACATATTATAAAATAGCGAATGAAGGCTGCTCAGGACCAATAGAAAAGTTATGCTGATAGATAAAGAAAGGACCTGGAATTTGAGGTTGGCGACCGAGTGTTTCTAAAGGTGTCACTGCAAAAAGGGGTCAAAAGAATAGGCAAAGGTGGAAAATGGAATTCAAGATATGTGGGGCCATATGAGATATGCGAAGGAATTGGACCAGCAGTTTATCATCTAGTGTTACCCTAGAGTCTAGCTAGAATACATTACGTCTTTCATGTGTTGCAACTACGAAAGTACTACCCAGATCTATCTCATATCATTTCTCATGAGCACATGAAACTAAAAGGCAACCTGATTTATTATCGTGGAAATTATGTCATTGTGAATTTAACCTAAACCATCATAGATAATTCGAAAATGTTAAATCTGGAGAATTTTGTAAAAAAGAATCTTAATTTGTATTATCCTAATAATAGATAAGGGATTAGAATGCTTGATGCATTTCTAAAAGGTTACTAGGATTGAACAAGAATTTTGATTCTTGGAATATTTTCCTAGTTAGGTGACAATGAGCTGAGAACTAGCGAGCATTAGGTTTCAATTTTGATTGTTGTTGATTGACACTACAAGAGGTGAGGGTTTGCCAATCTGGCATTTTCTTTTCTTAACTGTGATTGTAATAAGTCTCTGTGTGGATTTTACTATTTCAGAACTGTACTCTGAATTGTGTTTGAAATCAAATTAGTATATGTTATTCAATTGGTGCACCCTTGTGAGGGCTATTTGCTAAAATTAATTTCAATTTCTATCTATTTTAGCCCCCAGAACTTCTATCTGTTGTCTATTATTCTGATATCTGTTTGTCTTGTATCTATAATATCTGTACTGTATCTGTTACCTTGTCGGCATATCTGTTATCAATTCTGTATTTATCGACCATGCTAGCTTATATGTGTTTTGTTTACTACTTTTTGTTGCCTTGGTGGCATTTATGCTTTGTTCTACTTTGAACTGTTGATCTGAAAGCAATAGTATGCTAGGGATTTCCCCCTAGACATCTGTATAAGCGGCTATTTTTGTTATCTATACGGTAATTATGTGGGCTAAGGGCCATACTGAGTGATTTGTTTGGTTATATAAGGGCATGCTAGGGATTTCTCCTTGGGTGTCATCGGTATACTAGGGATTTCCCCCTGCGTACAAGCAATATGCTAAGGATTTCCCCCTGTGTACGAGTGATACGCTAGGGATTTCTCCCTAGGTATCAGCAGTGCGCTATACAATTCTGTATAGGCATCTGCCATATACCAAGCTATTACACTTAGGTAAATTATTTGTCTCTCTGATATAAGGTGAATCTACAATACATGTCTTATAGCTTTTTCTTGGAATGCATATGCTTTGGGTTTGATTTGCCTAAATGATTTCTGTCTGCTTGTAATATGTTCTTATAGTAATAAGGCAAGAGAGTTTCCTATTTGCTTTTCTGTACTGCCTGTTTTCTGAATTTGTTATATTCAGCCTAATAAAAATTATGTTTTATCGAGTTGAATTCCTCGTCAATAAACCCTACCATTACTTTTACTTATCCCTCACTAAGTCTTTAGACTTACCCCCCTTGTATTTCATAATCTCTCAAATAGATATGAGCTCTAATAGATGCCAGGTTTGGAATGAAGTGCGTAGTTGTTTTGTAATAGAACTAATGTTGTAGTTAAGTATGGAACTTGTGAATATGTCGTTGACCTTAGAGATGTTGTGATATGTAAATTTTATTTTGAAGGTTATAGTGTAAGATGACATTGATGTCATAATCTGTCAGAAGCTATAATTTAACTAAGTTCCCTAAATCTCTTATGATATATCTATTTTGCGATTTTAATTAGTCTCGTTGAGTTGAATTAGTGTTTACCTTTGAGACATTTAAAATTAATGGGCCTACTGTTGAATTGTAACTTTGAGAATTAAGTTTGAATGAGAGTAATGCCTCAACTTAGATGCTATCTCAAGATTGGGTGCTACAATAATGGTTAATGGATGTCAAAGTGATCCTTAATGCAAGTATTGATCAGATGCAGTCAATTAGATACTTAGATATTTAAATAGATTGGTCTATCTAGTTTGAAATGTTTTAAAGTTGATGGGCACTATGATACATATTTGTGAGGCTCCTATTATCTTTGTGGCAATAGAGCTACTTTATATATTGGTGTTTAATATTATTTGGGTACTAAAACATACTTATACTAAATATTTTTTCACTTAAAAGAAGTGTTGCACATAATCAAACTATTCTTGGACAATATTTCTATGAGCAACATGATCACTTACCCTTTTCTCAAGCCTTCATATAGAGATGTGCTCCAAAGGCATATTGTCTCAAGAGATTATGTGGAAATTAATTTATGGCTAGTGAAAACATATTGTTATTAATGAGATAGATTCTCATTCTTGTTATGTGGTTGGTATTGTACATGTAAGACATAAATGTCACTAGACTTTGATTGATCTGCTCACATAGGCAATTTCCTCAACACTTTAAGAGTAAGCCAAATGAGATTTAGATATCTAGCCACTTTATCAAAAGCTATGCGAACGAGGAAGGTTTCAAAATATATATAACTTAAAGTTACCTTGACTTAGAGGCTAAGATAAGATCATGTTTGATTTTATTATGAAGTACGTACAAGCTTCATAGAAGTCTATCTATAGCAAAATGTGTGGACCACTAAAAGACATTTTGGGCAGTGATTGTCTGGTATGATTGTCTAGTATTATGTAGGTCATGCGCTTGTAGTGACTAGATAAGGTTTATATGATGTTAAAAGCATGGCATGCCCAAATTGAGTGGAAACTCCATTATGGCATGTAATCATACTACATATACTTTGAGACAACCTTTGAAGGATTGATTAAATTGGTCATTGCTTCCTCACTATGTGAATCCTTATCATTTCTTATACTCTTGGGAACTCTAGACTATATCAAGAAGTGTAAGCTTACTTCAATCTATTAGAATATAAATAGAAAAGTTGTTAAGAGACTAAGCGAATGGCATGAGGGCCAAAGGAAGAACTAAGTTAGTGATGCACTTTTGTTTTATGGCTCATAGGCCAACTAAGTTAAAGTGTTTCGACTTAGTCATGAGCATAAATACATAGTGGAGAGGTCAAAATGTGCTCTACTTATTATGAGGGACTAGAGATGCTTGATTTAGTGCAATTATATAGTTTGGGTTACATGGTGAGGTTTGAGTTATAGGGTTACATTAGTTTAGTGATGACTTAGTGTATTCTTCACTTGTTTTCTTCTCATTTGGTCTCATGGCTTATTCCCTAGATAAAAGAATGGATGTGAGATTAAGAAATGTTGTTAGCATGGCATTCAACGAAATTGAGTCAAATATATATGAGTGGTTAATGTTACCAATTAGGTCAAATTTTGGATTTTTGATCTAACGGACATCCATATTTGTTTGGATCTCTATATCTTCATTATTACTCCTAATTGGGTTGAACTCTAGAAAGACTCCTATAAAAAGTGGCGCTCTTTTTTCATATTCATTAGCTTTCTCTATTAATCTTTCTTGGAGCATCACTAAATCATTTCCAAGGAATTAAAGTTTGTAAGCTTATAGAAACTCTGGTAGCAACTTCCATGAGGCGAATAGAAATTTATAGGAAGCAATATTTTCGATCGAGGTTAAAGGATGTCTAGTTTATACACATTCAAGGCTTGTACGCAAACTTCGATCTAATGTGATATTTGTGAAATTTCTGTTGATCAAAAGATAATATTAGACCACCCATTATGATATTATTGCATGTGGATATTAATTACTTGTGTACAATTATTTTCAATAATTACCATACCGCCTAATGTGGCCACTTCACCTAATGTACCTTTATCTTTCTCCTTGGCGGAAGGGGGTGGTTTTCTCTAGTGAGGATACTGTCAGGGGGTCCGTGTTTCATCTAGCTGAGAAAGTGAAAAGTGGATTAAAGATTTTTGAAATAGGAATGATAAAGGAGTAGAGGAAGATGGAGCTTGCTCATGGCTATAGCTAGCATTAATAGGATTGAAGTAATAGGAGGGATCAAAACTCAATGCCACAAGAAATGAAGAAAACACAAATGCGGAAGAAACATATCTTACAACAGATATCAAGTCAAATAGGTTATTAGTAGAGGAACGGTAGGTGGACATAGTTATGAAGGCGTTGGCGTCTTTTTCTCATTTCCCAGATGAAAATAAGTTGAAACAAACGTGTTTTCATTTTCTACATGCCGAAAATGCTAAAAATGGAAATTGAAAAGAAAAATAAACCCGGCTTTACAGTCCGTTTACATATGTTTCCATTTTTATTTTTTTATTTTTAACATTTTAAAAAAAATTAAGAAGTTAGTTGTAATTTTGAAAATGAAAATGAATTTGTATTTGGTTGTTTTGTCTATAAATGATGATTATAATAGGTATATGGTTAAAATTTAGGTGATTTGAAAATTTTAATACCTAGAAAGATGAATTTTTTTAAAACATATGTACATTTTATTTATTTTGGAATGGTAGTAGGTTATTTATGTCAAGTTGAATTAGAATTTAATTTATGTAACAATGTGATAATATAGTAGGTTTATGGGGAAATTGAAGATTAAAACAAGCGGTATTTTCAGTTAAATATGTAGAAGTCGATCGCTTTTTATTTTAAAATAATGAAAAAATTGAAAAGAGCTCTAGAAAATGAATCCAAACGGGCCCCAACTTTGGCTTGTGAATAATGTGAGCCTTTATATTTTTTGTACGGTGTGTGCTTGTGCTTGTGCTTGTTGTGTGTATTTGACTTCAGCAACATTCACTCGAACCAAATAAACACAAGAATCCGACAGGATCCTGAGTTGAGTTTGCTGATTTGGCTGGACAAATCAAGCTGAATTTAAGGGAAAATCCTGCAAAGATTCATATAGGGCTTTCGCCCTGTGACACCGCGCATGTGGGATCAAGATTGGAGAACTTGTTATACATAACCAAAACGGCAACTCATCTCCCGAAAGCTTTTCAATTAATTTATATATATATATATATATATATATCATTTCTAGACAATTCTAAAATCAACTTCAAGCATTTCCAGTCTAAGAACTGTATTAAGCTTTGATGGCAAGAGATTATACATTTTTATCCCACAGGCACTGGAATATAGCCAACACAATCGAAGGCGTTCATAAGAAAAATGTTAGAAGGATAGAGATTTTATCTTACAGAGAAAGGGGTCTCCTTTCTTTATGGACATACCGTTATTTCAGAGTTCACTGTACAATGCAGACAGCACACTGAAAATTGGAACTATGACAGATTTTTTTTATCCAAATGGGCCGATTAAGAAATCAACAATCCTTGCACCATTCTCTTTTCCTAGTCTCTGCTCTCCTCATATTTTCTTAGGACTGGGATTTGTTCGATTTCTTTATCTTCTAAATGCCATCAAACATCTTTTCTGCATATTGGGCAGGTCCCTTGCCGGGTAAGCCATTCATCTATGCAGTGAAGGTGGAAGAAATGTTTGCAACTCGGCAATGACCTCGCAGATTCTCCATCCCTAAAATCCTAGCATGAGATAAAGGATAAAAATTTGTCAATAAATTTAGAAGAATGCAGCACTCCCCTTAGAAAGAATCACTCTAGGTTTCGAGATTAACAGCTTCTCTCATACAATTGGGTCATTACAATTACTGGTTGCATGTCTAATTATCGAGGCAATAACGATAGTATCATCTAATAATAGGGATGCAGACCAAAAGATGTCAATAAAAGACTTTGATGAAACAAAGATGAGTTGTCAACAATGTAGAGGAGATACTATTGACAGTCAGATCTAGTGTGAATCACAGATACACAATAGTCAGCTATGGGTTGAGCTTGCATTATAAAATGAACACGAGGGGTTCAAACATGGAAGAATACAAAGCACAGACACAGCCATTTATAGTTAGCCTCTTTCCATAACTAGCTGTTTTTGCTTCAAAGAGACGGCAAAATTATTAATATAAGTTCAAATAATTTTTTCTGCATCTTCATGGGATCAATAATATTATACTTTGAGGGAGATTATTTAATATTGAAATGCAAACTGTAATTCTACAAAAATGGAGTGTTATTAGTAAAACTTTGACATCACCCTTGATGCAAAATGTTACCTGCAAGCAAATTGCACAGCTAGTTTCTGAACATGTTGTGGTAGTCTGAGCATTATAGAACTTGAAAACTGGCAACTCTTTAATTGTATCTTGAGATAATCCCCTGATTGTATTGACCTCAAAAATGTCGGAGATTTCCCTCAAACTCGTTTCCGTAGTGCTAACCTGTACCGTACGTATTAATTACTTCAGATACAAAAAGTTGAACTGCTCAGCTAACAAACCGAAAAATTTGAAGTCAAGGTTTGAAGGAATTAATTAAAGATCAAATTACCTGCCACTGATAAGCTTTTAGCACTGCAGGACTCACCCATTCCATAAATATCTTCCCATTTACCAGACTACATATTAGTGCAACCTGAAAAACCATCCTCTTGTTTTAGATCATATTTTAAATAAAAAACAAATGTCCAGACTAACACGGTTCATTTAGCCAGACACAAACATTTTGACATCAATATTGCTTTCAAGAAAGCTAATCACGCTATGTATTAAGGAGTATCTCCCACATGTGACCTAAGATACAACGCCTTATTTTAGAAAAACAAAAGTCAAAGAGGTGCATCAATGGAAGAGAACGAATTCATTTTTTGGATGTGAAATCCATCACTCACATTCCATGCGCATTAAGGACGTTGATAGTATCTAGAAGAACAAAGATGTTCATCACATTATGGCTTCTAAGTTCTAACTTATAAGTGATGTCATGGCCAGTCACCAGTGTTCTCTTGTGGAGCCCCCTACAGCCTTAACTTTGGGCTAGATATTTCAAGAGGATAGAGCACTGTTCATCTATATCTACACATATCAACACAACTGCAGAATTACGGGTGGTATTTTAATCTGACAGCGACATAGTATTAAATATAGCATACGTACTACAAGCATATACACAAATGTATATATGGTTATATATGACCTTGGAAAATGGCTCTCCATTTGCTATGAGCTCCATCAATTGGACGCCTGTAATCGCCCCTGCCACTGCCCCAACACCAAACCCACGTAAGAAGCCAGTTTCCGTGGTCTGCCCTTTGATTGCTCCAGTTATTGATCCTATTGTAGCTCCACCTACAGAAAATCCAATCAACATAACGGAGAAAAAAAAGGAAAAGAAAAGAAAAACAAAAATTCTAAAACAGCTTAGCAATTCAAGTGAGAAATTAGCACGGAAGATGGATCTTTTTTCATCTGAAAAATTAACCAAGATGTGAAATTTCGTATCTAAATTGATCACAGGACAGCGACACTTCATCGAGCGGGTGGTATGCATATCGATCAGTTTAGCAAAGAAACAAGAACACCCAGTGCTGTGTGTTTCTGCGAGTAAAAAAGATAAGAAATAATGTAATGTGAATTTGGCAAGAAAGAACACAGACCTAAAGCAAGAATGCAAGTAAGTAGAGCCACAGCAAATTTGTCAACCGGCCTGAATACAAGCCGAAATTGAGAACCCGTCAGTTGTCTGCATACCCAAGAGGCAATGGCGGAGAAGCACCTCTTCATTACAGGACAGCAGATCAACATTGTGCGAAAAGTTTTGAAGGGGTTTATTGTTTGTATATATAAATTACTGATGGAAATTATGAACAGCTCCTCTTAGCTATACTGAAATATCCTAAGAAGAAAGAGCTTGAAAATGTGTGGGATTGTGGAGTACAATGACTCAATGAGCAGTTATAGGATGGGGAGAAAGATGGTGAGAGAGGAGCATTAAAGTAGGGTAGGAGCACAAGAGCTACCACGCACGTGCACGTGCTGCTGCATGCATCGAAAACCCATTTTGGCTAACACCCCCTTAAGTTCAGAGGATTTTTATTTTTGAATTTATTAGTGGTTTTTATGTGTATAAATTTAAGTTATCATATTATTAATATTAATTATATTAATAAATAATAAAATATTTAATTTTATGTATTATAAAAAAACAATAATCTAATTTTAACAATAATTATAGTAAATAATATATAATATTATCTGCTGATTATTTTTATAATTTCATATCAAATGATAATGTATTTTTGAAATTAAATTGATTATCTAAAATTTAGTGTTAATGGGGTAATCGTCAATTTGAGTATGTACGAAAGTATTTCTTTTAATATAATAAAAATAATTACATATTTATTTACACTAAAAATTAGTTGAGATTCAAATTTTTTAACTTTACACACACTACAACAAATATGATCTTTAGTGGTATCTACATAGCAGCATTTTATAAGATAATGACACAAAAAATTAAAATAGTGATAGTTGTAAAAAAATATCAATGTAGTATATTATTTGGTGGCATTTGGTTATAAATGACAAATAAATTAGTGACATTTAATTGAAAATGTCAAGACACATTTATTTTAAAGACGTTTAACTAATGTCACTAATTTTTTCTAATAAATGCCACTAATATGTAGTTATGGTATCATTTGAAAAAGATGCCATAAAATATTTATTGGCATCTTCTAGTATAATGATACATAAAGGTAATATAGTATTAGTTTTAGAAAAATGCCACTACAATAAAATATTCAGTGGCACTTGGTTATTGAATGACATATAAGATAGTGGCATTTGGTTAAAAATGCCAATAAAAATATAATTTGCAAGGATTTAGCTAGTGCCACAAATTTTTTTAAGCAGATGCCACTCATATTCATTTATGGTGTCATTTAGGAAAAAATGTCACGAAATATTTTAGTAGCACTAATTTAATGACATTCTTTAGTGTAGTAACACACAAACGTCATATAGTGATCATTATTAAAAAATGCAACTATATTATAATATTTAGTGACATTTGATTAATAAATAACAAATAAAAATGATGACATTTGATTAAGAATGCCAACATAAATGTATTTCAAGAGCATTCAACCAATGCCACTAATTTTTCTTAAAAATTTTTAATGTTATTTAATTATGATGTCATTTGAAAAAGATGTCACAAATTATTTAGTGACACTATATAAAAGTAATATAGCGATAAGAGTCATATAATGAAAAAAATGGCACAATAGTTATTTAGTAAATTAATGATATTTCATAGTATAGTGATACATTAAAATGATATAGTGATAGTAGTAAAAAATTATCACTATAATATAATACTTAGTGTCCATTGATTAATAAATATTGTAAAAATATAGTGGCATTTTATTGAAACAATTAACATAGTTATATATTAAAGGGATTTAACTAGTGTCAATATCATTTTTTGACAAAACAAAAAAAAAATCACTCATAATTTAATCATGATGCAAAATAAAAAAAATATTACAAAATAGATAAATAATAAATAGGTTCATCAATAACTATAAAATTTATAAATTTATATATATTATCATTAATGTATCGATGCCCTATTTGATTTAAGAAAAAATTAGTGTGTTTCATATAATAAATGTGAGGTCATTCATATATTTAAATAATGGAGTAAATCTACTTCCAAATTATACAAATAAATTAATATCTTTAATTATATTGAATATTGATAGATAGGTAGATGGTAAACTCATATTCTTGTAAATAGATAGTTGTGTGTTCGAATCCTATAAAGATCAATAGAGCCATATTGGAGTCTTACAATTGGGGTGTGCGAATAGGTTCAAGATATATATGGGAGTTGGAATAGGTTGGCACGAATATATTTAAAAAAATCTTTTGTGATATTTAGTATGTTGTTTATATATTATTTGCGGCATGATAACATGTCATTTAAAGAATTTTTTAGTTACATTTTAATATATCATTTTGATATGAGATAACCCAGTAGGCTCAACATCAAATGAGACAGCCTAGGAGGCCCAACAGTAAGTCTATTTGGTCGACCGATATCAACCTCATTTGGTAGGGTCCATGATCGACCCGTATTGACCTCAAGACCGTTTCAGAAGTTCAAATATTCACGTCTGGTCGACATATATCGACCTTAAGACCCACTCCGATGTTGACTCAGATTTCTGCCACATTTATTAGTCTGACAGGCTACATGCCTCCGCATTAATGATGCATGACAACTGGTACAACCGTTGCCACTAACTCTGCCAACTCTACCAACTCTACCAACCCTGCCACCAACTTTGACAAAAACACGCCTCTACTGATACTGTTCATCTGAAAAAATAGGAAATTTAGCCACCTAGAATAGTACCGAGATCTGGACATGGAATGACCACCAACCTCCTAGCAAAGACAAAAGTCAGTACACCTGATAAGGGTACTACGATCAAATCATGTCTGGAGAAGATTATAAATACTTCAAACTCAACTACACTCAAGGTAATGCCCAATACACTATAAGCCTTATATTCTCTGTATTCTGTTTGATCTTTTCATCTCAACCAGAACTAACTTGAGCATCGGGGTACCTTAGCCGGGGGCACCTCGGCTAGTTTAACGTGTGTTGTAGTTGCAGATCTCAACCCCTAAGATATATACAACCTTTAGTACTAGACATCCCTAGTCGATTTACCCGTAGCACAACCCCTTTTTTCTCTATACGTAGTTTTCAACAGCATCATTTGGCGCCGTCTGTGGGAAACCATTGAGATTGCAGTAAGAAAAATGATAAACACACGCAGAGTAGTATCCGAAAGGGAGGATAACCGAAGGTCCACTTCTCCATCTCTCCCTAACCCCCAGCAAAGTACAAGCGCTCCGGGCACCAGCACCCCTCAAGAGCAAATAGTGATGCTCACCATGCCCCAATTGATGCAGCTGATAAGTGAGCAAATTTTCGCTCACATATCAGCCCAGTTATCTACCACTCTGAACAGGCACACTACAATGCCAGCACTCATAGCCAGTGCAACTCTGCAGTCGCCCCCACCAAAAAATAGGTCCCTGGAGAACAGTCACTCCCATCGAGAAGCTAGGCAGCCACTCGCCGGTGCAAAGTCAGTCTTAGGTGCCCTTAGGAAGAAAGGAGACATCCAGAGGTATGGGAGGAGATAGTGGACTCGATAGATCACGCCAGACTTAATCGAGCCATGCAGCAGGATAAGGTCGAACGCTCTAGGCGTGACTACCACGAAGAGAGATAAGAGTCTACAGATTTTGCGCATCGGCCCATTTGAGCCCTGCAGCTTGATAGGGTTGAGAGACTTAGATTGGGTCTTGATCGAAATGCTACCCAAGTGAATCAGGACAAGTGGAAAGAAGTATCCCATCAAGTCCAGCAGCTAAACAGATGCCTTAACGAGATCTCAAGGAGAAATACTGATAGAGCACCAAATTTGAAGGCTCCCCAAAGGTCTCGGTGGAAGAGAGGGTCCCCATTCATTCAAGAAATCATCGACAAGTGCATCCACGTGGACACCAAAGTCCCTACCGGTCTATTAAGGTATGATGGTTTTACCAACCCCAATGAGCATCTTATGTAGTTTGAGCACATGATGCAATTGCATGGACACAATGAATACATCCATGCCAAAATATTGGTGACCACTTTCCAAGGCATCACACTAATTGGTTCACTAAGTTTAAACCATCATCGATTTACTCCTATAACCAGCTGTGCAACAAATTCTTGCATTAGTTTGTTAGCAGAAAGAAGGCCAAGCTCCCCCATACCTACCTCCATACCATCAAGCAAGGCAAGGGAGAGTCCCTCTGAGATTTCTTTACTAGATTTAATACAGAGGTCCTAAAATAGATAATCCCAGATTGAGTTCTTGATCGACGTGTTGTTCCTGGGGCTTAGGCATAAAGAATGCGCCAATGCTTTGGTGCGAGAACAGCCTGGGTCGATGGAGGAGCTACTCGATCTAGTAGAAAGATGCATGACCCAGGAGGAAATGAACACGCTCAAGTTCGGATCCTTCGAGGTTGAGAAAAAAAAGAAGGAGAGAGATAATTAGAAATAAAAAGAGCGAGGTCGATCTTCGATCAAACGTTTCCATGACTATACGCAGTTGAACATCCCAAAGAAGGAGGTCTGGTACGCCATCCAGTATGATAACCTCCTCAAAAAGCCCAGAAAGTTTACAGAGACTGAAGCTATGAAAAAATCAAAGAAATACTACCACTTTCATAAACAAAAGAGGCATGACACTAATGATTGCTTCAATCTCCAAGATGAGATCAAGATGTTGATTAGGCAGGGCCACCTCAAAAAATACATAGCCATGGAAGTCCAGACTGAAGGGGGCAAAACTGATCGAACTTCCCGTAGAGAAAGTTGGATTAGCCCTAAGAGAGAAGATAAAGGAAAGAAGCCCGCCTAGGAAGATTGCCCACCCATCAGAGGGGTGATTGACATGATTGCAGGAGGTCCCACTAGGGGGGACTCTAAGTCTGCTTGGAGGCAAACACAAAGAAGGCTCAAGTCCAATAAAGCATCACTTGTGGAGACAACTTTCCACCTCACAACGAGCACAGAACCCATTTCATTTACTGATGCTAACCTGGCCCACCTTGAGGGAAAAAATGTTGATCACAAGATAGATTGCCTGATGGTCATTTCTGTGGAGATTGCGAACTTTAAGGTGCACAAGGTTCTGATCGACAATGGCAACTCAACAAATGTCATTTTCTTATCTACACCAAAGAGGATGAACATGGGCAAGTTGAAATTCCAACCTGTGCGTACGTCGCTGGTTGGATTGGGGGGTCGGAGATCATATCGGAGGGGTCGATCGACTTGTCCACATCTTTTGGGGAGGCTTCTCAAAGGAGAACATTAATGCTGAATTACCTTGTGGTCGATGCCCCATTTGCCTATAATGTCATCATTGGCTGACCTACTCTAAATGACTTTCGTCCCATCATGTCCACTTATTATTTGAAAGTTAAGTTTCCAACCCTAGCCGGCACGGGTGAGCTTTTGTGCAACCTAAAGGAGGTGTGGAGATGTTACAACATCTTGATAGAGCCAGCTGAGCAGAAAACTCGACCGCAGCTAAAGACTTCAGGGGATGCCTCTGTAGCGAAACCCGAAGAGCCTATTAGTGAATTCAAGACTATTGAGCTCAAAAAAGGTCACCCCAAAAAGACAACCCATATTGGAACAAACTTAGGCCCCCACTTAGAGTGTCTCATGGTCGATTTCTTAAGAAAAAATACCAACATCTTTGCATGGAAAGCATCCGACCTACAAGGGATCGACCCCAATATCATTGCGCACCGCCTCAACACTGACCCCTTATATAAGCTGGTCAGACAAAAGACAAAGACGTTCACTATTGAGAGGACTCAAATGATCACAGAGGAGGTTAGAAAACTCTTAGATGCAGGGTATATTATAGAAATTCAGTATCCTTCTTAGTTTTGTAATGTTGTATTAGTCCCAAGAAATGTGTAATAATTTTACCAATTTGAATAAAGCATGCCCCAAAGATCCTTACCCCCTACCTCCAATAGATTTACTAGTCAATTCAACTGCTAGATGTGAATTGTTGAGTATGATGGATGCATTTTAAGGCTATCATCAGATATTCATGGCACCCGAGGATAAGGCTAAAACATTTTTTGTTGTTCCTAACAGATTATATTGCTTTCCTGTCATGTCGTTCGGTTTAAAAAATACCGGGGCAACTTATTACCGGTTGTCAACTTCATGTTCAAAGATGAGATTGGAAAATTGATAGAAGTCTACGTTGATGACATGATGTCAAGACAGAAAAAGCTCAAGACCACTTGCATGACCTCAGTTATACTTTTGCAATTTTGAGGGCATTTAGATTAAAGCTGAACCCAAATAAATGCATATTTGGGGTTCGAGGAGGAAAATGTCTGGGCTATATGGTCAGCCAAAGAGGTATTGAGGACAATCAATAGAAAATTCAAGTAGTTTTAGATGTCACCCCTCCAAGAACAATTCAAGAAGTTTAGAGACTAGTTGGGAGAATCGTAGCTTTGGGAAGGTTAATCGTGAAATTAGCCGACAAAAGCCTCCCTTTTTTCAAAATTCTCAAAAATTCTAGAAAGATGAGTTTTCGATAGACAGAACAGTGTGACCAGACACTGATCAAGTTGAAGCAGTTTTTGGCCTCACCCCCGATGTTGGCAAAACTCAACTTGGGAGAAGTACTTCAGATATACTTAGCAGTCTCAAAAGCATCAATCAGCTCAGTACTGGTATCAACCTGGGATGGCAACCATCGACTAGTCTACTATTGCAATAAGTCACTCTAAGGGCCAGAACATAATTATTTGGAGATTGAAAAATTTGCATTGGCCTTAGTGACCGCCACTCAGAAGCTGAGACCATACTTCTAGTCTCACTCTATCATAGTGCTAACAAACTAGCCA
>JACGDI010005566.1:2122386-2248403 GCA_014898725.1 Jacaranda copaia
AAAATAGGAGATCGCGCCGCGTGGCCCAGCCCCGAGATCTGGGCAGAAAATGACTATCCTACCCATGTTATGAGGAAAGCCCAAGTGTACCTGATGAGGGTACTTGGGTAAATTCACACCACTATCAAATTATAAATCAGACCAGCACCACCACGCTCAAGGTATTGCAAATATACTATTCACTATACACTCTCTAAATATTCTCCATCTTATCGAAAATCTGACTTGAGCGTCGGAGTGCCTTAACCGGGGCACCTCGGCTAGTTTACGTTTGTTCTTGGTTGCAGATCTCAGGCCCAATATCATCCTAATCCATCGGAGTTCCGGACCATCAAGCTCTTTGTAGCATCACTATTGTTAAGCAACTACTAGAACTATCTACTTATAAATTTATCTTTCTTAATAAATAATTATAATTGATTATTGCCTATTGGGATTATAAATATAAGAATATACCGAATAAGGAATTCTTTGATTAAAAAAACAACTATAGAATTTTATACCATCGTGATAGGTCCAGAACATTTCTAATATTACTCTAGCCAAAACAAAATGAAATTCACGTGCGTACCCTTAACTTGGAGACCACTTTAAGAAATCAGTTTTCGCAACATGTTGTTTCAAATGCATAAAAATTTACATTAATTTATACGATTCACCTTATGATATAAAATATATTATAGTATTAAAGTAGAGTACATAGTTGGCTTTTGTGGATGGTGATAGAATTAAGCAATAAAAATGGAGAGAGAAAAGAAAGACATGGGGATAGGTAATTATCAAATAGTTTCATTTTTATGAGTAAAATATTATTTGAGACTTTAAAATTTTTTCTATCAATTAAAATATTTAAGAGCATAATAGATATATTATTATAATTTGATATAGTAATAAAAAAACCATCATTCTATGAGTATAAAATCCCTTCTTGTTTTTTATATATACTATAGAAATATAGAAAAAAGCCTAAAGCCACTGTCCCCTCGTTTTGGCGTTGAGTGCATAATAGTGCTAAAAGCCAAAAACCGTTGTCTCTTCCGTCCGATCCGTTTGTTTTGGCATAAGGTCAAATATCTCAATCTATTCCGCTTGTTACGGCGGCAGTTGAGAATTTCAACCATCGGTAACGATTAGATTCAATTTCATTACATATTTTATATTTTATTTTTTTTCACAAACACATGTCAAATGTGTTTAAAATATTTTTATAAAAATAATTGATTTGAAATCAAATATACTTGAAGTTTGTTTGCTTGGTATATTTGGATTAGAAATGATACATAAAATAAAGAGTGAGGTATATTGTGTATCTTATCTAATGTTTATTTACATATATTAAATAATTTGATATTCAATTTTAATTGTTTGTTTGGCATGATTATCCCATTGGATAACATATGCAATTTTCAAAATTATTCTCACATTAACTTAATTTTCCCATATTTATAAGTGAGGGGCAAAAAGGTCTTTCGACAAACTACAACTTATTTATAATTTAGATTGAAAAATATATCATACCCTAAGATCTTGATACGTAAGTCAAGTTTGGACTTTAATATATATTGGGCCGTAACTATATCAAAAGCTTCTAAAATGAACCAAATATTAAAATTAAATTGTATTATATATCTATTAAATAATGTGAAAGCATGCAAACGAGCTCATAACATATATTTAGCACGTTGAAATAGAAACTAAAACACAAAATGGAATGAAAGATTCAAAATGAGGTAGTGACATGCTTTTTCATAGTTTATTGGTCTTACTGGGTTACAGCTTTCACTTTAAACTTAATAATGATATCCATATGATCCTGGATATTCTAGCAAAATTTTATTGTCTTAATTGTTCATTTTTCATAGAAAAAATATATATTTTTAAATAAAATAACACCAATAAGTTTAATATTGAAAAGAAAAACATGAGATGGCCACAAACTCAAGTCTCAAACATAGTCTCTCGTAAGCTCAAGGGCAATCGATCGATCGATTGATTGAGTGAGCTTGAGAGGGGCAGCCACCTGCTACACGTAATTTGCTATTTCTTGTTTTCTATTGGCAAGTACTGTGAGATTGATACAACTTAACTTAAATTAAGTGAAAAAAAAGAGCATCGTAGGCCCTAGCTGTGAACTGATTAGCTTGTTTTTCCATTAGGCCCGACCTGACTCGACTCGGCTTAGCTCGACTCAACTTATTCATCAGTTGGCTTTGCTTAAGAAAGGTATAGGAAACCAGATGCCGAAACCTGGAACACTGTTCATCTGTGGGTTGCTCACTGCTGAGTGCTGACTACCAGCTTGGTCATCAACCCCGAAAGCAATGCTAAATTAATCGATGTCTACATATATGGGCGTCCCATTTTTCTCACGTTTATTGTGCTGCTAAGGGCTGGGCTGTTTGGTTATGCATTCATTTTTGTTTTTCATTTTAATATTTTTAAAATTTAATAAAGGTAGTTAGAGAAATAAATCAAAAATAAATTTGTATTTAAATATGTTATATGAAATGTAATGATTGTATAAGATTTACTATGTTTTAAATAGAGATAAATAGTAATAATAAAAAAAGAACGAGAATATGTGTGTATATATAAGTTATTGAAAAAAAAGATATTTATTTATATTATTATATATAACCCACAATTATACAATTTTGATCAAATTCTAAATTTTTAAAATTTTGAATTTTTTTAATTTGGCAAAATATAACCAAATATATGAATAATTTTTTTGCCAAAATAATAATTTTTAATTTTCAGAATACCCTTTCAAATCAATTAACTTATTACCAAAAATTTCATATACATACATATATATATCATAATATTTTATCATTATTTTTATAATTAAAAAATTATGTCTAATCGTCATATATACATGTTATATATTTTATTATTATTATTATTTTTATAACGAAAAATATTATTCAATTTCATTTTCACTCTAAAAATCAAGTATTGATTTGACTGCTATAATAGAAATTTTATCTTCCCAAAACATAAACGAACATACCAAAACTTCTTAAAATAATTTTCTAACTATTTTCAAAACATTTACAAACATATATCACATTCTCCAATACAAATTTCATAATTCCCAATTCCACTTTCAAAATTCATTCTCCCAACACTTATAATTCAAAACATACAATTCATGTCCAAATATTACCCTAAAAACAATTGCATTTTATATACAAAATCTCTTTTATGTCTACTGTCAATATGTGGAAGATTTTTTTTTTATTATTTGAACTCTATAGTTTGATAAGTTTTTCACAATTTTTCTCTTATTTTTAATAATTAATTTACACATATACCATTATATATAAAATACTTCGAAAGTTGCTTCAATAATGTTCTCAATTTCTAGCATTTTTTTCACTCTATTCATTGTGTGCCTCTTTATTTTCTAGCTTTTTCTCCCCCTATCTCTTTGTGTGTTTCTTTATTTCATTCTTCAATTTATTTATTGTTTGTCTGATTTTATTGTTCATTTTTTTTTCTATTATTTTGTTTTATTTTAAGTATGTTACATGATTGGAAGAGATTTTTTGAATTTTAATGCTAAAATTTTCTTTTCAACCATAAATAAAATTTATCATTTAGCTTTTATTTGTTATTAAATTTTCAACTTTTATATCTTTTAGTTTATTGCTTACTTTAAGTTTTCAATGCATTTATTTAATTTTAATTTTAATTTTAATTTTTAATTTTTAATTTTTTTATTTATTTAATTTTATAATTCTATGAGATGAGATATATTAATTGCTCTTAATATTTTTTTTTAATTTTGTTTCATTTTTATTAGTTACATTTTTCTCTTCAATCATTAATAAATTTTGTTATTCAATTTTTATTTTATTTTAATTCTTATACATTGAGTATCCTATTACTCCTTTTTAGTATCCTTTTTATTTGCTAAATTTTATAATTTATTTTTAGATTCTTTTTTTTAGTTCATATAAATTTATAGTCTTATAGGATGTGATCTATTCTTTGGTTTTAATATTTTTAAAATTTGTTTCACTTTTTGAATATTTATAATTTTAAAAGTAGGTCATTTATTTTTTTATTTTTTATTCATATATATGTAGTTATGTATATATAAGTATGTATAATTCAAACTCTTTTTAAAAATTTTGTATACTACTTTGCCAATATATATTCTTAAATCTTTTTTGATCTATTTGAAATTTATAACACTGAAAGTTATTTAATCCATCAAAATATATATTTAATTTTATTTTTTTATTTTTTAAAATTTTTGAATGGTTAACAATTTTTTTGTTATTCACTTTTTTTATTTTTTTTATTTTTCTTCTTGTGAAATACAATATGACAATCCAAATATTTATATACAAAAAATCTAAGAATGAACCTAATAATTTATGTTTTCCATATTTTATTTTATATTCTAATTTGATCTTCATATCACTAATTTCTATTTTAAAATCAATTTTAAGTTCATAATTACTTTAGCAATTCACTGTAATTTCAATTTGTGTTATTAATATCAAAATCTATTTTTCACTTATTCGATAACTAAGCTATGGGGTAAATTAAATGGTTTTTATTAACTTATATTTAATATTGATTTTAACTTTACAGTTATTTTATATATTTATTTTGATTTTTTTATTTTTATTTTATTTTTACCGTCATAGTTTTGTTTTGGCTTAATTAATTTTTAATCAAAAATTAAAATTGAGTAAGATTTTTTAAAATTCTTTGTAGCCAATATATTATCTAATTTTTTATATTTTAAACATTTAACTTAATATATTCTCATAGTCTTTTAAGTCTAAATTAATTTTAAAGTGTTATAATTTTAAGTTTTTTCAACAACTTTTAAGCCACCAATCTTGTGATCTATGTCCTTCTCATGCATTTTTATTTTCTAATGCAACTATTTGTTAGTTTTTGATTGCATAATATTTTATTATTTTTAATAAACTATATAGTCATATTCATAAACTTTTATCTTTGGAAGTTTTGAATTCTTTTTACTTTTTTGCTGAATAATTTTGAAATTTATTTTTCATGACATCATGTATATGAAAAGTATTTGTATGTTCCTAACTTTTAAATACTAAATTTAAAAGCTTTAAATTTAATTTTGCTTGATCATTTTTCAGTAATATTTAATTTTACTCATTAATTGACTATTTTTTATAATATTTTTTATTTTATATTGTTATTTTTAATTATACCTATAGTTCAACAATTATATTAATATACAGTAATTTTGAAGAAATTGTATATAGTATGGTGATAATGCTAGTATAAGTCATTGGAGAGTTTATTTTGAATTAAAATGAATTGGAATTTTGATAAAAATAATGAGAAATTATTAATGATTTATTTTTAAATAATGAAAATGAATTTGAAAATGAAAACAAATGTGGCCTAAGATGTTTTCGGCGGATTGTTCTCAATTAATTCTCTTTTCTTGTTCTCCTTACCATAAAGGTCCATCAGTACTCTATCGTATCCTATCGTACCATTGCCGGTCCGTTAGCAGCATTATCGATAAACACCCCAAGTACATATATATATATATATATATTTATATATAGATATATCGTGGACTGACTGGCGGGACGACAATCTTTTGGCTTATAATTAGTTCACATTGGCAAAAATTGATTCATCATAACCAAGCAAACAAGGTTGGCCTTAGCCTTGCTGTTTCCAATAAGGCGATGGAGTATATTAATAATGATGTAATAATTTTTAATTAATTAATAATTCTTTTTTTAAAAAATAAATACTCATATGTTACGTAGAACTTGAACACAAATATTACAAAGGTAAAATACATCAACTCTTCAAAAAAAAGTATTTGTTATATGAAAGACATATCGAATACTGTATCAAACACAATATGTCTCCAACATATATATGTATATATATATATATCACATGATGTGTCAATGGATAGAATAAAAATAAAATATTTAAAATACAACATTTAGTGTGTTCATAAATTAAAATAAACAAGTTCAATTCGAAGTTTCTAATGTCATGTCGGACACATAGTCAATGGAAAGCCCAATACATTTTAAACAATTAGCTAGGTTTATTTACCCATATATTAGAAAGTTTATGTGTGAGACGATATTAATTACAAATTAAATTTTTTTCTATAATCTCAAAAATAGTTGTCTCATTCAAAATAACCATTTTTTATATTCTTTTGTGATAGTAAAGGCTCTTTTTTTGTTTTTTTTGCCAAACTACATATTATACATTTTGCACCATCCAGTAAAATTAAATACCATCATATTGATGAAGTTATTTTTAGTGTGATGGGTTCTTGGGTCTCAACTTGTATGGTACTTCGACAGGAAAGATTGTTTATATGGACATTGGGTGGAACTTGCAGCTAAGAGCAAACAATAGGCTAGTCGAGAGGGTCCTCGGTTAAGATCCTCTGAAAATCAAGTCGGTAAATCGACCTAAAGGTATTTGGGCAAATTAACAGTTCAAAAAGTATAGGATGCTTACTATTGTATCAAGATGAAGGGATATTTATGGGGTTTGATTGTGGACGGAAAAGACGAATTTTGCCTTGAAGTACTTCTTACACTATTCTCAAGGGTATGGACAATTTAAGTCTTTTCAATCTAATGCCACAGAGAGGGCAACTATACTGTCATTAATGCAGAGGTAACAATATTAATGGTGGAGGTAATACGTCTCACACCAATTAATGTTGATAAACTGGTGATTGAGTGCAATTAATATGGATGCCATGGGTGGAAGGCTACCACTAAATGCTTTTACTTCTTTCATTCGACCTCAAGGTCAGATTTATATACCTCTAAGGTCGATTTGGATATTGGGTTCCATGGTTCTTTGGCCTCTAATCCTTCATTTGGTTTATTTAGGCTTATCCACGTATTGGGCTTAAACGGGTTTAAATTGGGCTTACCTATATCATGAGTTCCCCCCCTCTGTAGTTCAACTATAATACGATCGAAGTTAGGAGTAATAGAAATTTAGGTTAATGTATCGATGAGAATTGTTATGGGGGAAAATTATTTTGAATATTGACTAGAATGTCATAGGCGAGAACTATTTTTTATGGTTACACGGATATTGATGCAAAATATGATTGACGGTTATGTATTTATTAGCTGATTATTGATTAAAATAACTGGTTGGAATTCCCCTTACCTATAAATAAGTGATTTTCACCATTTATTTTTACTTTTACCAAAATGTTGTGAGGTTGAGAAAAGGAGAAAACTTGTCAATTCTTTTAAGCAATTTATCTGCACTCATCTTCGTAAGTTCTATTTTCCTATGCTTTTTAAATTTCGCTAGTGATGTCTTCTCGGCATGTCAAGTTCAAATTTTGATTCTAAGGCTACATGCGCAGCAAATCCTTGAGTAGTGTGGCAGACTTGAGTGAATCCCTTAGCAGTAGGTTGGAATCCCCTGAGCAGTTTAATTCAACTACAAGTGAGAGAGTGTTGGGGGTAGATGAAGAGGTTGGTCCTTCTAACCCACAAATAGATAAAGCTGGGCCATCTGTGCCCTCAGTTGAAGGGAAAGAAGAGGAGTTAAGTGGAGTAGAGGAATCTGTAAGGTCGAGGGGTCGCTTATTCACGATGACGCATTATAGTGATATCGTGTTGAAGATATCATTGAAAGATCTTAAATTTATTAGGGGGAAGTATCACATTCCCAACGAATTTGAATTAATTAAATCAAGGGCTGTAGATGGGATGTATAATTCTCTAGAGAGGTGTATAATTATTTTTGAGGACGCAATGAATTGCAGACTTAGGCTCCCTTTAGGTGACCTGATAGTTGATTTGTTGAGAGGTCTGCAAGTCCGTATAACCTAGCTTGTACCAAACAGTTTCACCTTGATGTATAGTTTTGTTATTTTAATGAGCATTTTGGAGAAAGCCCTTTCTTAGCCCAATTTTAGCTATTTATTTCACTGACCAATGTCTCACAAGTCAGGTTTGGTTGGGAAGTCTAAGTTTTGTTACTTGACTACATGGCCTCGAAGAAAAGTGTTTAGGACTCTATTCTTTTCCTATAGTCAAAAGTGGAAAAAGAGATACTTTTATGCTTGACCTTCTTTTGGGGTAGGCTTTAACATTTCAAGGGGTGGAAAATAGGTGGGGTCGAGTTTAATACAAGTGACAACCCATCTTGGAATAATGTTTTTCTTCAAGATCTTCTCAAATTTGGTGAGATGCATGCATTAATTTTCATGAAAGAAAGGAATTTTATTTTGGCTGGATTGTTGACCGTTGCCTTGAGATTACATGCCAATGCACATTTAGGTAGAAATCCATCCTTATGAATAATTTGATGTTTTATCTTTGGTTGCCATCTGTTTGATCAAAATTTTTCTATTTCTTAGGTTAACTAATTATGAATCGCGCAAGGTAGATTGCAATGCACAAATTGTAAGAGGTACAAGTGCGGCATGAGGCTACTGTAGCTTGTTGAGCGGTCACAATAGACGGTGGCAGGATTGCAATCGCTGCTCAGGGTAATCAACCTCAACCTGCAGTAGGTCAGAGTACTGAATGATAAGTAGCTCATCCCCTCAACAGTAAAAAATGAAGGCCATTGAGAGCACAATGTGGCATATCCCAAAGAAAACTACGATCGAAAAGGGAAAGAAAAAGATGAGTGAGCTCCTTGAGAAAGCTTATGTGACCCTATCTCCTAACTAGCTGTGTAATTTGTTGACCATTTGTGAGCCCTGATTTAAGGAAAAAATGGGGTTATCGAATACGGCAACAATGATGGGTATTGGGGCGACAGTGGCGATGCCCTTACCAGTGCTGACAGCTGGTCTTTTTTAGAAAGACTAGGTTGAAATGTTCGACCATAACTATGTCTATTTTAAAGGCTTTCACCTATCATGTTAATATGGTAAGGCCAGCACTATATGTAATTTTTATGTTAGATAAGACTTCAGCTAATGTAATCATTGTTTATGTTACTTTTTTAGGTCGGGTAGTGGGGGTATAATCTCTACTGCTGTTATGAGCTATCTAAGACCAATTGGCTGAGGTTGGAGGAAAAATGCAAAGAGTTGGAGAAGAAGCAAAATGACTTGGCTAAAAGTAAAGTTCAGTTGATAAAGTCGAGGCTGGCTGAGTTAATGAAATAACTCAAGGAAAAAAGATGTTGAGTTGTTGGCTACCTTCAAAGGCAGAAATGAAGCTAGGAAGCAGCTTAAGAAGACATTCAACTCAATTGAAGAGGCCCTTCAGTTGGGTTGAGCGTAGAGTTATGAGAGCACATTACTGTGTGCCTGATTAGAAGTTTTTAAAGTGTTGCTTGGGATTCGGAAAGAGGCCGTATGATAGTTTATGCTTTCGTTGGCCTTTAAGGAGGTAAGCATGATGTTCTGCATGGATGATGTAAAAGAAGCATTTGAACATGCAATCAAATAGCTTGAGTTTGTGGGGTATGAGTTCCAGGAAAAATATAAGGTATGGCTCAATGTGATGAAAAATGAGCACCTGGAAGTTTTCCATGAGAATGCATCTCTTAAGGAGGTTGTAATAGCTACCATCGTGCCTCTTCCACAAGTCGTCTTAGTAGGAGACAAGTTTAACTTTACAGCAGAGTTTGCCTTGAACATAAAGAACAATGAAGTAAATATGGCAAACTTCTTCTAAGACGGTGTTTGAGTATATTTGACAAAAGAGATTGGGTCATCACAACCTGCTAGAGTGCCTATGGCTAGACTAGAGTAAGAGGTCAAAGGGCTACCCATTGATATAGGGCTCGACTCAACTGATGAGTTATTCAAAACTATTAATGAGGTTGTGGATAAGGCCATGACATGATGAGGGGAGGGTGCTGGATCTAGCTGGATGGTGTTGTTCTGCGTAATTTTTGCTTTATCTTGTCTTTTTGTTTTTAAGGCACGTATACCTCTGGAGAAGGAGGCTTATGGATGATACTTTTGTTTTATTATGATGTTAAATAGTTATTGTCGACTTCAAAGGTTAATATTTTGCTTTATGTCTAAAGATCAAAATCATATACTGCTTATTGAAAATGCATTTATCTAAGAAGTGAGGTAGACTTAAATCTGTAATGATGAAATTTCAACTCTAATTATGTAAATCACTGCTTGATAATTAAGTCGCATAACTAATAATTGCTTAATAATGGAAATAGAACTTTAATCATGTGACTGCGGGGTCAACTTGATAGTTGCTTAATAATAGAAATAGACAACTTTATTCATGCGACTATGGGTCATGAAGTAATATTTATTAGAATAATGTGCTTTTTGTGTAATGCAATTTACACATAAAACTTCTTGAAGTTAATTGTGATCCATGGTCTTGGTAGCTCGTTCCCCAACATACCAGCCAGTCGATAAGAGTTGTGTTTCACAACTTTGACCGCATAATAAGGACCCACCCATTTTGCATTGGGTTTACCAATATTTTTAGAGACTTCAACCATTTTGAGATTGTGGTTGCCTACTTTAAAAGATTTGGGTTGGACACCTTTATCATAATGTTTAGCCATGATTGACCTATACACTTTTGTATTTTTGTGAAAGCTTATGTCGGAGCAAGTCAATCATTTCTAGGTTGAATTTTCTTTCAATTATGTTTCTGGTCAGGTTATAGTGTATAATTCGAGCCGTGTGTTAGATTAACTCTGTGAGGATAACTATCTTTGAACCATATACTAAACTATAAGGGCTCTGATCGGTGGTTGTCCAGTAGGTGGTCTAATAGGCCCAAAGGACTCCTGGTAGGTCATTTGTCCAACTAGCATTAGAGCCTTCCAAGCGAGTTTTTATATGATCGAGAATGGTTCCATTAGTAACTTCTATTTGACCATTAGCTTATAGGTTATTGACCAAAGCAAAATGTTGCTTAATTTCTTATTCTTCACACCATTCTTTGGTTTGTTTGCTTTGAAATTAGGTGCCGTTATCAAATATAAGGACTTTAGGTAGGCCAAAATGGTAGATGGTGTTTTTCCATAAGAAACTCTTTATTGTAGCATCTATGATCTTAGGCACAGCTTCGGCTTCGACCCATTTAGTGAAGTATTCAACCGTTATGATCATATATTTCCTTTGTCTAGTGGTTTTTAGGAGAGATCCTACTATAGCAACTCCCCACTAGTCAAACAACTATGTGATCTGTACCATCAAAAGGGCTACAGTTGGTTGATGAGGAATATTAGTGTGAACTTGGCATGATGGACATTTTTGGGTTAATTCAATAATGTCTTTATTCAAGGTTAGCCAAAAATATCCACTCTTGATAACTTTGTGGGCTAGTGATTGACCTCTTAAGTGATTTCTGCAAATGCCTATATGGACCTCTTGCAAAACTTTCTGGCCTTGACTGGGCATGAGATACTTTAGTGGGGGTTTTGAAATGGACCTCTTATATAGCTGGTCAAACTCATCCAGAGTGAATTTTGATGCACGTGCCTTTAACTTTTAGGCTTTCGCCTTATCTATTAGTATTTTTCGCTCTTTGAGATAAGACTTAATCTTATCAATCCAAGTATGGTCAAGGGTATCAACTGTGAAGACTGGTTTTTGTTGGAGGTTGTTAATGGTAGGCTTATTCGAGACCAAGAAAGTAATGGATCTTTCTCTAGTGCCTTTGGCTGAGCTAGCGAACTTTGAAAGTACATCTGCTTTTTCATTTTCTGACTTAGGCACATGAATAAGGATGAATTTCTCGAATTTTCATTCAAGTTGTTTGACCTTGGTTAGATAAATGTTATGGTCATTTATCTTGCTTTAAAGTTTTCCCCAAACTATTTAGCAATGAGCTGAGAATCTATGATAGTTGTCAAATATTGGAACCCCCTATCTAAAGCCATTCTCATCCCTACTATGAAAGCTTCATACTCAGCTTTATTATTGGTGATAGGATAATTGAGTTTGATAGCAAAATCATATTTTTCTATTTTGGGGGAACATAATGAGATACCAACCCTGTCTCTTAAGTTTGTGGCTTAACCATCTACATGTAAAGACCAAACCTACTGGCTATTTCTATTGCAGAATTATAGTGTGTAACAGGAAATAAGGCCTCAATTTTCATGCCGCTATGATGAACGCTAATGCGAACTTCTCGATCTCTAGATAGTTATGTTTAGTGCCCTACAAGCTAATGAGATTGACCTTGTAGAACTACTTTCTTGTAAAACAATCTTGATTGAATGATATTCTTTATATGGCTACCTTCATCTTATACTTTATTTCACTTCACTAGCATTTGAATGAAGCCCTTAGATCACCTAAGACTATAGGACTTGATTTGGTGGCCATAGAATAGGTCTCACATGATTGTGATTTTGAATCTTTCAAGTTATAGGATTTTTAGAGATAGGGCATCTAAGATCCCGATAGACATGCACTAAAAATGCATAAATCTAAGGATTGAAGATTGCTCCGTTCCATGAGCAACTGTATGAGATACGGATACATGTTAGTAGGTGCTTGTTAGAGAATAAGGCACTAAAGACCCACCAGAGAAACCACAAGATAGCCATAGTGACAAGTCGATAGTAGCTAGTTCTCCTGCTTACGCTAATGTATATTATTAGTCCTCTGACTTGAAGGTCCATGGTAACATTGTGTCCGGTCCTCACGCTTTAACTTTTCCTTAACCACCTAGCAGGTCTTTTAGGATGAGATTGGGTATGAGTTATTTGGCATAGAGATTTGCAAAATCCAAGATTGAATTCAACTCCTCACTATTATGAAGGACGAGTGAATCTCCTATGTATTCTATAATGATCGATTCCTAGAAATCATTGCGTAAGGTAGTGTGACAATTTGGAAAAGGAGTTTTTCAAAGCTGACATCACACAATGGGATCAAACATTGAGAATACAAAAATAGCATCAAGGCTATTAGGAAGTCGACAAATATCTTGCCCCAAGCCTCTTTCGAGAGATAGGAAATGGAAGGATCATATTTGCATGGAGCAAGGATGGCTCTCCAAAATATTCAATTCAACTGATTAGTTGGGCTCCATGGGCTTGAGGTTGGACATCGACCATAGAGATTGGGTACTCTTCTATTAATAAAATTAATTGAATTGAGTCAACTATTTTAAATGGAGTTTTAAACTATAATGAATATAAAATATTCAAAAGTCATAAGGAGTTGTGAGCCCATGTTCAATGAATGGTAGAACTTATTGGGTCGCACACAAAATCCAATTAACTTCCTAATTGATGGAGAAAATTTTCTAGTTGATAGAAAAACATTTCTCCTAGGAGACCAATTTTACGGCACCAAGTTTGAAGATCAATTTTTGGCTTGATTAATTTAAGTATTAAATTAATCAACTAATTTAAGGAGTTAAATTAGAACAATAATTAAGGAGTTAATTATTTGGTGCCAATATAACCATCAATTGGTCAAGTTAACTTAAAGAGTTAAGTTAACAAAATTAAGCTTAAGGAGTTAAGTTAGTTTGACTTAAATAGTTAAGTTAAAGGATAATTAATTAAATTAAAGAGTTTAATTTAATTAATTGGGAAGAATAAATTTTGGAGGGAAAATTCAAATGACATTTGAATTAGCATTTTAATTAATTTGAAATAGATTCCAAATGAAATTAAAATACACATAAAATTCAAATGAGAATTGAATTTAATTTGCTACCTTGGCAACCCCACTTGGCTGCCCCCCATGCATTGTGTGACACCAACTTACCAACTTGGCATCACACATTTTTATTGTCTATATATGGATGTAGAGAGAGATGGCCGGCCATATCATTTTGGTGTGAAGAATTAGTTTCTTTGCAATTTCCCTCCAAAACCATCTTGCAAGCATTGCATTCATGTATTGAAAGTTTTGGTCTTTTCGTCCTCCATCCAACCCATAATCGGCCTCCACCATTGTTGAATCTCTAGTCTTACTCCAACTTATAGACTAGAGATTTTGAAAGATTTAATTGGTGTGTGGATCATAATAATAGAGGCAGCATATTTGACTTACTTGATTCTGGAGATCCACTTATATAGAATCCGATTTGGCAATTTTCTCAAGGGACTTCCAGATGGCATTTTGATCCAAAATTTTGACAGAGAGTTCTTCAAGGTGTTGAGAATCAAATTTTTGGAGGAGTTTTGGTTTGGTGAATTTCACACTCTTCCAATTGCACTTGTAGCAGATAGTTTCTAGGCTAGTGAAGTGTTTACTAGCTTATACTTAGATTTCACCTTTCAAGGTAATGCTTTCACCAAATCTGAATTCCTAGCATGATTAGATCCTTATTATACTTGTAAGCACTAGTTAGTTTCATGCTTTTGAAGTTTTGATAATTGGATCTTAATACCTTGCTTTCACTTTGCCCTTCAAATACAATTTCTAGCAGATTATGTGATTGGAGAAAAAGGCTATTATTGTTATTTTGACTTTTTCCACCTTCCTCAATATATTTTGTGACACTTTACACAATGTATTGTATATATATATATATATATTCTCTTGAGAGGGTTATTAGTTGTAAAGTACATTTCTTGTTAAACTACTTAATTATGTTTGTAATCAAAAAGTTGAATTAGCTGTTAACCTAAAAAAATATAAATATATATAGACAGTATATAAGCACTTTTCCTCTTTCCTTCCTAATCAACATGACCATAGTTTAGATGAATGAAAAAATTAATTATTCTGATTCTTTAAAGATGGATTAGATAATCTTAGCATTACTAACATAAAATATGAGCTTTATTATTTCATGAAAATGTCTTTTATAAAGTAAGAAAAATTTGTTTTAGAGTAATAATAAGGTTGGTGATTTTGCTTCTTTAGTATGGTTGACAAAACAATCTTATTAGATAACAAAATGAATTAAGCATTTGAAAATGAATTATAGCACAACCATATGAATGAAAAATTAAAAATATTTTTAACTAAAATACATATATTAAAACTCATTTAGTTGTATTTCAATCAACATTTAATTTCCTAAACAATAGGAGAAAGCAAACCTATTAATTGAATGTAAGGAAAACAAATAAAAGAACTCCAGTATTCTATTACTCTTGATAGATAAGTTTCTTTATTTTGAGCTAAAAAATACAAAAATAACAAGAGTAGTTGGGTTCCTTTTTTCTAAGTGGAAAAAGTGAAAATGGTAAGAATAGTCTTTTCTCTGACCATATGATTTGTCAGAAATTATGTTTGGAGGGCAAAGTGTCCTAATAACTCTAACGTTGGGGGGGGGGGGTCTTGAAGTGCCTTTTTGTTATTTTAGGGGGTGGAGGGGCTGTAATGTGCCAAATCAATTAAATTTGGGGGAGTGAAGTGCCATTTTCCCAAACTTTTAAGTATTTCAATTAGGTAGTAGATGTAGGCTTACTAAACTACTATAAATAATCATATCATTTACTTCTTTGTATGTATCTTGTTGTTCTAGAACTTTAGGTTATATCTAAAATTTCAATCTATATTTCTATAGGTCCGTCATTCATGGGCCTTAAGATAATCCCTTAAATAAGCTTTTTATTTGATCTCTAAATAACGTTTTAATAATATATCAACTAAATTCTCCTTAGATTTCGCATAGTTGATGGAAAAATTACTTTACTAGAGATCATTAGCTTAATATATAGTATTGTGTCTCCATCATTTATGTTGGAACTTTGTGCACTTTCAATTTCTGATCGACTATCAAAATATATAATGATATTAGCATAGGTTTGGGCAGACACAGAATGCCCTCTAAGAAATTATGAAGCCATTCTGCTTTTTCTCTGACTTTATCCATAACTGTTAACTTAATATCCATTGTGGATCAAGCTATACATATTTATTTAGAGGACTTCCATGAAATTGTAGCTCCATTTGAAGTAAACAATGAATCACTTGTGGACTTAGTGTCTTTTATGTCTAATATCCAATTTATATCACTCTAGCGCAACTAGATACTAATGTAATGTAATCTATGGTTTAAGGTGTATTTGAGATATCTTAAAACCCTTATCAACACCCTTCAATGGCTGTTAATCATTGGGTTACTCATGATTCGACTTAATTTATTAATCACACATATGATATCAAGAAGTGTGCACTTCATTAGGTATATCTATCATATCCTTGGATACTTTATTTGCAAGACAATCTCTCTATGGTTTTTGTGTAAGTATAAACTTAAGTATGTTGGTGTTTTAACTAAGAATGTCATACACATCAAACTTATTGAGTAGTTTCGCAATATAATAGGACTGCATTATAATAAGCCTCATATCTTGATAATTTTAACTCCTAAAATGACGTTTGTCAATCCTATATCTATCATATTAAAATATTTTATTAGCATTACTTAGTAGCCATAATAGTGTCATCATTACTTCACATTAATAACATGTCATCTATATATCTACAAACTATAACAAATTCATTTGTAGTGTCTTTCATTTATTTTCACTTATTACATTTGTTGATCTTCATTGAAAACATAGTCTTGCCAACTTTGTCATGATATTACTTGGCGCTTGTTGAAGTTGATATAGCAATTTAATGGATCTACATACCGTTTTCTCTTATCTTAGAACAATAAATCCTTAGGTTATTATAATATATATTCTTTCTTATTCGCTATTGAGAAATATTTTTTTCACATTCATTTTGATGTATTTCCAGGCTGTGCATGGTTGTGATGGCTCTGAGTACTCCATTGGATGCGATTCCCGTTTTTAGTGAGTATGTATTGAAGAAATCAAGCCCTTCCTTTGCTCGAACCCTTTATCCACTAATCTAGCCTTGTACTAGCCAATATACCTATAAGCTTTATATTTTCTTTTGAGAATCCACTTATAACCTAGAAGCTTACTACCAAGTGAGAGATAAACTGACGCCCAAGTATGATTCTACATGATAGAGTCTATTTCGCTATTGATAGCTTCTTTTTAAAGTAGATCTTTTGATTAGAAAATACTTCAATCATTATCCTTGGTTCACTTTCCTATATGTATATAAAGTTAGGAGCAAATGTTTTAGATGTTATAGCTCTCTTGTAATGTCTGGTTCTTCATTAGCTTGAGGAGAACCACCTTAATTCACATGTTCTTTTGTGAGAACTTATACCTATTGGAATAGTGTGCAACAACCAATTAGATTGGCATGTTTAGCTACTTCTATAAAGCAATCTTATTTGATTGATATTCCATAAATGGCAATTTTCATCTTATGCAATATTGATATTCTTCACAATGCATTTGATTAAAGCTTTTAAAATAATAAAAGACTATGGATTTAGTCATGCATAGGATGGTGATCATAAAATAACTCTCAATGATCATGATTTTGAAATATTCCATGTTGTTGAATCTTGTAGATAAGGGTATATAACATTTGGATAGACTTTCACTAACAATACATATTTCAAGGAGTTGGATATTATCCCATTTCATAGGTAATTCGTGTACAAGATATGAATGCACATTGGTAGGTGTTTGTTAGAGAACAAATTTGCTAAAAGCTCAACTTAGAGAGTTCATGAGATAACTAGAGTGGTTTGTCCATGATAGAAAATTCTCTAACTTATAATAGTGCATATAATTAATCCTTAGAATTGAGGTTTCACAGTAACCTTGTGCTCGGGTCCCTGTGCTTTGCCATTTGTCCCAACCACCTAGTGGATTGCATAGAACATATGTTGGTTACAAGCTATTTAGGTATGGAGGTTGGTGAGTCCAAATAAAGGATCTATTTACTTGTTGTACAAAACGAATTGATCTCCTATGCATTCTTTGATGACCGATTTAAAAAATCTTTATGCATGGTAGTATGTCAATTTAGAAAGGTAGTTAGCAAGCATGAGGTAATTGAAACTGTTCATTAATAATAGAAGTATAGTTATTAATGCTATAGTGAATTAAAAAATATCGCCTTGGCCTAAATCATTGATAGAAAACAAAAGGATCATATTTGCATGGTATTGTAAGTGGAAAGGTTCACATTAATTAATTCATCCAATTAGTGGAGGTCCATAGGCTTGTAAATAAACATCGATGATGGAGATTAAGTGCTCCTGAATAAATGGAGATTAATTCAAAAGGGAATAATTAAAAGAAGTTTTAATTTACTGGAATATTTAATATTCAATTAAATTGCAAGGAGTTGCAGATCCATGTTTAATTGAATGGTGAATTTAGTAAGTCACATAAAAAAATCATGGACCACACTGGTGAATTTAGAGAGGTTATCTAAAGTTTAGATAAATTAATTAGGTAGAAAGGAGGAGGCATTTTGAATAAATTAATTATTGCACATAGCTTGATTAATTTAAGAAGTTAAACTAATTAAATTAATTTACGGACCCACATTAAGCCCATTAAACTGATAAGGAGTTAAATTAAGTTAATTAAATTAATAAGGTAATTTAATTGAGCCATGTGACAAATTAAATTAATCTAATTAATTTAAAGAGATAAATTATACTAATTAAATTAAAGAGTGGCAAATTTAATTTGGATGAAAATTTTGAAATGGAAGAGTGAGAGTAAGAATAAGTTAAGGATCCAAAAGATAAAATCATAAAAAGGCTAAATTTAACTTATCTTCTCCATTACAAGGATCTAATCATGCATTTAATAAGGATTTAGATCTAGAAAATTTACCTTGAACACTAAATCCGAAGGTAGGAAGAGAGTGACAGCAATGAACTCTTCAAAGAAGCAATCACGCATAGTAGAAAGTCACCAACTGTCGACTGCCTTCCCCAACTCCAAAACTACTCAAAATTTATGAAGTGCACCTAAACACACCAATGAAGATGTTGTAAACATTTCGTGTACAAATTTGCTATGAAAGTTACTAGACAACAGTGGTTCACCAAGAAGCACTAAGTCCCTCAAGTGTTGGACCTCTAATGTAATAATCCACACATCCAATGAGAGCTCTAATTAGCATCAAATCTACTAGATAATGAGTGGATGAAGGTGAGGGAGTAGTAGTTATGAGAGAATTGGAGATGGAGAGAGTTAGGAGAATGTGAAACTTCAACTCATGAAAAATCAAACTTTTAGAAGGAAAATGGAAACTTGAGTGTGTAGCCATCACATGGCCAGCTATCCTTTATTTATAGAAACCTTCCATGGTTAATTGGCCAACTTGGCAACCAACTTGTTAACTTGCCAACCAACTTGCATGTGAATTTCACATGCATTTGAATCTAGTTTGCATCTTCATTTCATTTTATGAAATGTACTGCAAATTAACTCTAATTAAATTCAAATGAACTCTTTCATTTGAAATTCTCTCCAAATTTCAAATTCTCATTTTAATTAAACTATCTCTTTAAGTTAATTGGTGTTTAGCTTAACTCTTTAAGGTAATTTGACTAATTAATTGTCACATAGCACCAATGAAATTAACTCCTTAAATTATTTTAATTAATTTAAAAATGAAATTAATCAAGCTAAGATGACCTTAGAATTAGTTAACCGAATTCTTCTCCAAAACCGCCTAGAAGAATTTTCTAACTCCTTAGAAAATTCCTTCCATCAAGTAGAACTTTTTGTAAGTTTATGGGTGTGACCTATTAGGTTCATCCATTCATTGGACATGGGCTCACAACTTATTTTGGTATTTTGAATATTGAAATATTCACATTAGTTTAAACTCCTTTAAACTAATAACTATTTCAACTAATCTCTATTAATGGAAGAGTACCTAATCTCCATCGTCGATGTCTAGCAATAAGCCGATAGAGCCCAACTAATTGGATGAAATGAATATGTCCTAATGAACCATTCTAGCTTTATGCTTGCCATGCAAATACAGTCCTTCCATTTCCTATCTCTTGAAAGAGGCATAGGATAAGATATTTGTTGATTCCCCAATAGCCTCAATAACTATGTTTCTAACCCCTATGTTCAATTTTTCTTTATGATCTCATCTTTGAAAACATAAATTTTCATACTATCTTGCATAAGGATTTCTTGGAATCAATCATTATGGAATACATAGGAGCTGCACTCGCCCTTTATAGCAATAAAAAGATGGATCCCATATTGGATCTTACAAACTTCTATATCTAAGTAGGTTATTCCTAATTTCAATCTAAATGAATTGCTATATGTTTAGGGAAGAGTTAAAGTGTGAGGAACTAAATACAAGATTACCATGAATTCTCAAGTCAAAGGACTGATTATGTTCACTACTGTAAGCTAGAGAACTTGCCACTGTTGACTTGCCATTTTGGCTATCTAGTGGATCTCCAAGCAGGTTTTTAGTGAACTTGTACTCTAACAAGCACCCACTAATCTGCACATATGTCTAACATGGACTGTTCATGAAATGGAGCAATATCCAACTCCTTGGATTTATGCATCGTTTATGCATGTCCATCCGAATCTTAGAGGCCCTATCTTATAAGATTTTATGACTTAGAATATTTAAAATCATGATTGTGTAAGACCTATTTCATGATCACCACCCAGTACGTGACCAAATCTTCTAGTCATATGTAATTTAAAGGCTTCAACTAAATGCTAATGAAGTAAAATAAGCATAAGATGAAGATGCCCATTTTATAAGAGTATCATTAAACCAAAATGGCATCATAAATGAAATAATTTACATGCTAATCTAATTGACTGTGAGGCACTATTCTAATAATCTCCCACTTTCCCTAAACCAAATCTCTATAGTCCTGAGGCCTATCTTCTCAAGATATCCTTTAAACACCTTTTACATTTAGGGGTTTAGACAGTGGTTTTGCTATATTCTCTTTTGAGGCAGCTTTATCTATTCAATTGTTGCCCCTATTAATTGATCTCATAGATCAAATGATAACATATATACTTATGTTTAGATCACTAATGAGATCTTGGCTTGAGTCCTAAGTTGTCTTCAAAAGACAACCATAGGCTCTTGTATGCTAGGCACTACATCCAACTCTTAGATGAAGTTTTTCATCTAAACACTCTTCTTTATGTTTTCAAAATATTCTACTTCGGTAATAGAATTAGCTATGGTGTCTAGTTTGGAACTCTTCCAACTCACCACACCGCTGTAGAGGTGAAATATAAATCTTGAGGTGGATTTGAGGTCATCTTCATTGGATTAGGAACTAGAATCCGAAAACCCCTTGACTTTGAATTATCCATTGTTGTATACTAAAAACAAATCCTTAGTTCTTCTCAAGTATTTGAGGATTGCTTTTATGACTATCCAGTAATGTTTACTAGGGTTGGATTGAAAGCGTATTGTAATGCTTAGAGCATATGCTACATCTGGCCTTGTATATTAAACAAAACACATTATGTTTCTAATAGTGGACATATAAGGTATGTGGGATATTCTTTCTCACTCGTTGTCAGTCTCAGGGGCTATAAACTTGGAGAGATATAGACCATGTCTCGTAGGAAGGAATTTTTTCTTTGATTCTTCCATACTAAACCTCTTTAGTATCTTTTCAATGTACATTGTTTGGGAAAGCCCCAATATCCTTTTTGATCTTTCTCTATAGATCCGTATTCCTAATATGAAGGATGCTTTTCTCTAAATCTTTCATGAAAAATTGTGAAGACAATCATGCTTTAATGCACTTTAACAATTTTTTCTCATTCCTAATGAGAACAATGTCATCGACATAAAGCATAATAAACTATACTGAACTCTTACTATCCTTTTTGTACACATAAGGTTCATATTCATTTTTGATAAAGCTAAATAATTTGACTATCTTATTAAAACATGTGTTCCAACTTCGGGACATTTGTTTGAGTTCATAAATAAACCTTTGGAGTTTGTAAACCTTTTGCTCACTCCCCTTAGATGTAAAACCTTGTGGTTGCTCTATATAGACTTTTTCTTCAATGTTTCCATTGAGAAAAGTAGTTTTCACATCAATTTGCCATATCCCATATTCATAATATGTGGCTATGGCAACCATAATCCTAATAGACTTAGGTATAGCGACTAATGAAAAGGTTTTCTCAAAATTAATACCAGGTCTTTGAGTGTAATATTTTGCCACTAGTCATACCTTAAATGTCGTAACCTCTCTATCGACCCCTAGCTTTCACTTATAGATCCATTTGCAATCAACAGGTACTATACCCTCTAGTGCGTCTACCAATGTCCATACTTGATTGGAGTACATGGAGTTTATTTCAAATTTCATAGCCTCTAGGTAATTTCTAAATCTATGTCCAACATAGCTATTTCATAGGTTTTTGGATCACTATCCGCTAGGCCCGTGTAATGAAAGAATTTGAACCTTTCAAGTTGCTTCTTAACTCTGTCTAATCTTCTTAGAGGTTGTGTGCTAGGCTCTTAATGTTCACTTATTTCTACCATTTGTAGGATATTATGACCATCTTGAAATCATCAAGTTCAACAACAATGCCTCTTCTATTTAATAGAAATTTCTTTTCCAAAAAATGACATTTCTTGAAACAAGCATCTTTTGTTCTGAGGGATCATAGAAATGAATCATAGAAATAATAACCTAAAGACTCTTTTGGGTATCCCACAAACTTGCACAAGGTAGATCTCGTATCCAACTTATCTCCCACTATTTTCTTAACGTATGTCGGAATCCTCTAAACTCTTAGAAAAGAGTAATAAGGTGCTTTGGCATACCACATCTCATGTCGTATTTTGGGCACGAACTTTGGGAGTACTACATTTAGTAGTCTCATCGATGATTCTAAAGCATAACCCCACAAGGATATAGGCACTTTGGTAAAGCTCATCATAGAACGTACCATGTCCAATAAGGTACAATTTCTCCTCTTTGCTATCCATTATATTGTAGTGTGCTGAGTGGAGTCCATTGAGAGAGAGTCTTATTTTCCTTTAAATAATTCAAGAATTCAGTACTTAGTATTCCCTTTCTTCATTTGATCAAAGAGTTTTAATACTTTATCCTAATTGCTCTTTACTTCATTCCTATACTCTTTGAACTTTTCAAAGGTTTTGAATTTGTACTTCGTAAGATATACATGTTCGAACTGATTATGATCATCGATGAAGGTAATAAAGTATGAAAAGCCACATCTTGCACTAACTTTTAGTGGTCCATAAATGTCTATATGGATCAAATAATTGTAGTTCGCTTCGATTGTCTTATGAAATGAGCTTTGGTCTTTTTTTTCCTTTTAAAAAAGATTCACAAATACAAAAATCCTTTATGCCACTGTGCTTTGAAGACTTCTAAGTTGTTCATCCTATTCTTGAAAATATGTCCAAGTCTCACATGCCTCAAGATGGCATCTGCTTGGTTATCTAATTTTCTCTTACTTTGTTGAATGCACATTAGTGATGGTTGAGAATCCAAAATATATAATCTATTATTTAGTGTACTAATAAGAACTAAAGAACCATATTTTTTGCCTTCTATTTCCTATTTGATATTGAAAAATCAAATCCTTCACTAAATAATGTTTTAACAAAATTTGGTAAATTATAACAAAGGTCTAATACAAATAAGGAATTCCCAAAGTCTAACTTATTGTATGTCTTTAGCTTTAGCCACAGCTCTTGCTCCTTTACCAAGGCGGTAGATCATATTCCCATCACTAAGTTTTATTCTTCTTTTCATTCTTTGTAACAAATACAAAGATGAGAACCATATACGATACCATATATCTATGAGGAAGAATTTATCATTAGATGTAGTTCACAAAAGTACATACCTTTCCCTAGGGTTGCAAGGTATTTCTTGCAATACTATTTCCAATTGCCTTTCTTCCAAAGGAGAAACAAATAGCATCAACTTTATCCTTTATAATCTTCTTGACTCCACCGAAATCCTTAAATGTTTGTTTACTCTTAAAACAAAAGCCATTCTTCCTCCTGCCTCTTTTCTAGTTGCCTTTAAGGCCTTTAGAGTGGAGGAGAAAGCAATCATTGGAGGTTTTCCCTTGTCATGGTTATCTCTATCTAGACTAACACTTTAGTCAAATAAACTCAACAAGAATGTGATGATCAAATCCCCATGGAAATCATTGTCCTTCACTACATCCAAGTTGAAGAGCCTCTCAAGTCTAATCATCTTTAGACCATAGTTAAGGACATATGACCCCTCATTAATTCTGGCTTAAAAAATCTCCTTTGACAACATAAACATCTCATACCATGTTTGCCATATAACTCTTGCAAGTAATAGACCAAGGTATGTTTCATGCATTTATAAGACTTTTGAGGTTAATAGATGCTATCATGAGACTATGGGCTAGGAGGAGATCCTCAAACCTTTTTTCATGAATTATTCATGCATCTCTTGACCCGTATCAATCCCTATAGGATTAGGAGCACCTTGATGTAGGACATATTAGTTTTTTGGAATTTAGAACTATTTTGAGGTTTAGTCAATCGTGGAAGTTTGGCTCAATTGGTTTATTGGTTTCCAAAAGAATGCTTAGTGGATATATAACCATTCTTGAGATTTCACAAATCTTCAAAGGTGAAAAAGAAAATATAAGCATGTGATTGAATTTTGATATTAAAAACATGTTCATGGACTTTCACGCATGTTTTTCTCCTATTATTTTATCAAATTCCTCACCCCCATAAGGAATTTGGAAAATCTCATTTCCTAGTGAGATTAAGGCCTAAAGGACTTGTAGCAGATCCATGACTCATGAGACATACACAAACAATTATAAGATAAGTAACTTTTGTTAATTGTATCTTTATGCAACCCTTGATATGTTTTGCCTTACTCTCCATGTAGACCCATGACTTGTGCGACATCTACACTACTAGGTGTTTAAGTTGGACCTACCAATTAATATTTAATTCAAAACTACTATGTGATTCTGTGACTCATGAGACAATTCATAGGAAGTGTCAAATCAAAGTTACATCATGTTCTAAGTAAGTGAGCATAGCTTTCCTCTAAAAATATGATCCATGACTCATGAGACATCATGCAAACATGGTAGCATCTCATGTCATAAACTATTGGTAGAAAGCATGAATTAATTAAAACTTCTTTTAATTTGTATCCATATTGACTTAATATTTTGAAAGCACACAAACTTCTCTAAGTGGAGGGATATTTTTGCTTTGAAACATCTCATCAATTTATCTTCTCTTATTTAGGTTTTCTATATCCTAATCATGCATCTCATACATCAATAAGATAAAGAAAGCATAAATAAGTAAATGCACCTAGCATGCTTCTAGGGTGGGACGATGATGAGCCTTAACCAAGTAGTGCATTAGAGTCATAGGCACATTACTTAGTTGATTTTAAGTAGGATGATTAAATCTAGCTATTACATAAATATATCACATACATTTATTGGTATTCATGCCTCCTTCATTCCCTTGGCCTTCTTTGTCTCCTTGCAACATTTACAAGAGAAAAGAAATCCTCACTCTTAATGTATATACTCTCATAACATTTACAAGATAGAAGATAAAGAAGCTTGCAAGCCCCTATCTAATACAACCTTTTTCAACAACTTGAAATAAATAAAACCAATTTAAAGGCTCATGTTCATCCCCATTCATTCATCATCTATTCAACAATTAAATGAACAATAAATAAGAATTGACATTCAATTCAAGAAATTAAATGCTTATCTCATAAACAATTAATTAACAAGCAAAAATAAGCATAACACTTTATGTATCTCATTTTTGCACCTAATTGAAGATTATCTTAAAGAAGACTTTAAAAGCATGCAAAAATAAAAATAAAAATTCCAACATTGCTTTGAACACTTTCACAATATTTGTGCATCAAAATAGTGATGAAATAATCACGTTTGATAGGCCAAAAATACCAAATAGCATAAAAAGGAGGTTCTAGGGTGACCTTGGGTGGGCCAGCTACCCAACCGACTAGCCGGGCATGCACAAGGTTTGCCCACAACCGTACCTAGCTATTGCTAAGCAGGTTGACAGCCCTGCCATAACTTGCACCTATCAACAGTTTAAGCACCATTTTGTGTGTTTGCCACTCCAAACCATATGGACACTTGCATAACATTATTTTATACAAATTTTGACAAATTTTCAAATTATAAACACCTTTAAAAACTAAAAATTAAAGTGCTCAAATATGCTTCAAAAATCAAATTTAAGTGAGAATCAACATTCTCCAAAATCTCCAATTAACTCCAATCCAATTGGATCCAAAAATGACCAAAACACGTTAAGGCCAAATTAAACATCCTATATCACCATATGACATCATTAAATGCTAAATCAATATTTAACATTAACTAACATGAATTAAAATCATGCTAACACATGAATCAACATTTAAATAACATATTAGCATATCTCAATTTATCAATGAGGATGCCACATACAAAATCTACAAAACACTCAAATTCATCAATTAAAGCAAGTATTTGGTGATAACTATCAATTCATCACATGAATCAATCCATTAAAAATCCAAATTAAAGTATAAATTAGGGTCTAATACCACTTGAAAGTAGGAAGAAGCTAAGAATCCAAAATATATAACCATAAAAATGTTAAATATAAATTATATACTCAAATATATGGATCTAATCATGCATTCAATGTGAATTTAAATCCAAAAAATTTACCTTGAATGCTAAATCCAAAGGTAGGATGAGAAAGACTCCAATGAAATCTTCAAAGGAGTAATCGCCCACAACAAAAAGTCACCAATAGTTGACCATCTTCCACAACTCCAACATAGTTAAAAATTTACTAAGAACACCTTAACACACCAAGAAAGATTCTGTAAAAATTTTGTGCCAATCAGAACTTCCAAAGTCCTTCAAATCTACAATGAAATTTACTAGACAGCAATGGTTCACCAAAGAGCACCAGTACCCCAAGTATTGGACCTCTAATGTAATAATCCACTCACCCAAGGAGAGTTCTAATAAGCCTCAAATATGATAGATAATGAGAGGACAAAGGTATGGGAGTGGCAATTATGAGAGAATTGGAGAGAGAGAGAGAGAGAGAGAGAGAGAGAGAGAGTTTGGAGCGTATGAAATTTCAACTCATGAAAAATTACACTTTTGAAGGGAAAATGGGAACTTGAGTGTGTAGCCATCACATGTACGGCTACCCCTTATTTATAGAGAGGATGCTGTGATACAAATTGGCATCAAACCTTCCATGGTAAGTTGGCCTACTTGGCAACCAACTTGCCAACTTGCCAACCAACTTGCATGTGAATTTCATGTGCATTTGAATTTAATTTACAAGTTTCATTTAATCTTATGAAATGTAATGCAAATTAACTCTACTTAAATTCAAATGAACTCTTTCATTTGAAATTCCCTCCAAATTTCAAATTAATTTAATTAATTGAATTAACTTAAACTCTTTCATTTGAAATTCCCTTCAAATTTCAAATTAATTTAATTAATTGAATTGACTCAACTCCTTAAGTCAACTAACTTAACTCTTTAAGTTAGTTGGTGTTAACTTAACTAATTAATTGTCACATGGAACTAATTAATTAGCTTCTTAATTTAATTGGTATAATTTAACTCCTTAAATTATTTTGATTAATTTAACAATTAAATTAATCAACCCACGATGATCAAAGAATTAATCAACTGAGTTCTTCTCCAAAACCACCTAGGAGAATTTTCTAACTCTTTAGAAAATTCTTCCAATCAAGTAGAACTTCCTTTGGGCTTTTGTATGTGACCCATTAAGTTCATCTATTCATTGGATATTGGCTCGCAACTCATTGTGATATTTTGAATATTGAAATATTCATATTAGCTTAAACTTCTTTAAATTAATAACTCTTTCAATTAATCTCCATTAATCAAAGAGTATGCAATGTCTATTGGAATAGTACCCTATAAGATAATTCAATTAGCATGTAAACTATTTCAGTTGTGATACAATCTTGATTGAATGATATTCATTATAAATGGCCATCTTCTTCTTATGTTTATATTACTTCATTGGCATTTGATTGAAGCCTTTAGATCACATAAGATTATAGGACTTGTTCACTTCATTAGGTGATGATCACAAAACAAGTTTTACACAATGTGATCTTAAATCTTTCAAATCGTAGGATCTTATTAGATAGGGCTTATGTGATCTAGATAGACTTGTACTAATGATGCATAAATTCAAAAGTTAGATATTGCTCTATTTGATGAGCAAACCATATGAGACATGGGTACATGATAGTGGGTGCTTGTTAGAAAATAAGTTCACTAAAGGCCCGATTGGAGAATCCACTAGATAGCCATGGTGGCAAGTTCTCTAGCTTATGCTAGTGCACATAATTAGTCCTTTGACTTGAGGATTCATGGTAACCTTGTATTTAGGTTCTCATGCTTTGACTCGTCCTTAACCACTTAGCGGGCCTTTCGGGTTGAACTTCATATGAGCTACTTGGACATAAAGGTTTGTGAGATCCAAGTTAAGATGTGACTTCTCATTGTTGTGAAGGGTGAGTGTATCTCATATATATTCTATAATGATCGATTCCAAGGAGTCTTTGCATAAGGCAATATGATAATTTGGAAAAAGAGTTTTCCAAAGATGAGGTCATAAACCGAAATCAAATATTGTGAATAGAAATATAGTATCAAGGATATTAGGGAGCTAGCAAATATCTTGCCTTAGACCTCTTTTGAGATATAGGAGATAGAAAGACTGTATTTGCATGGTATACTAGAGCTAGAATGGTTCTCCAAAAGCATTCATTTTGGCCAATTAGTTGGGCTCCATGGGCTTGAGATTGGACATTGACCATAGAGATTGGATACTCTTCAATTAATGACATTGATTGAATTAAGTCATTAGTTTAAAGTAGTTTAAACTAATGTGAATATTTGATATTTAATAAATCACCGGAGTTGTAAGCACATGTCCAATGAATGGTAGAACCTAATAGGTCACATACAAAAGCTAACTAGAAATCTTACTTGACGCAAAGGAATTTTCTAAGAGTTAGAAATATTCCAACTTGACCTTTTTTTAAGGTAGACGGTTGACACAATTTTGGTCATGTTGGCTTGATCAATTTAATTGTTAAATAGGAGTTAAATTAGACCAATTAAATTAAGGAGTTAATTTAATTAGTGCCACATGATGATCGATTGGTCAAGTTAACTTGAGGAGTTAAGTTAACAATAACTAGCTTAAAGGGTTAAGCTACTTGGTTTAAGAGTTAAATCCAAGGTTAATTAATTAAATTAAAGTGTTTAATTTAATTAAAATAAAGAACCATTTTTGGAGGGAAAATTAATTCAAATACATATCAAATTCACATGCAACTTGCTTAGAAGTTGGCAAGTTAGTGGCGCCAACCTTGAGAATGGTGTGATGCCATCTATCTATAGATAGATATAGAGGGTGGCCGGCTACACACATGTGAATGCAAGCAATTTTAGATCTAATTGTTTGATTCTTTCTTTCCCTCCAATTTTGCATGTGTTGCCTCATGTGTTGAAGCTTCACATTTTCTTCATCTCCTATCTCCAAAATCAACCATCATCTTTGATTTTCTCTCCTCTATTTTCTGGCTGACATTGGAGAGAATTGGATTGTCTATTAGGGTGTGGATCTTATCATTAGAGGCAAAACAATTGGATTGCTAGCCTTTTGGAGATTCTCTATTCAGGCAGTAACTTAGAGGCACTTTTGGAGTGGCTTCCAATTTTCTAATTTGTCTGATTTTATACTAAAGGTTCATCAAGGTGTTTCTAAGCTCCAGTCCAAATTTCAGCTAATTCAGATTTGATTTGGTTGGGCAAAAGTCGCTGCGAACCTATTGCACTAGGGGAGACTGCATTGAAGGAGTTCAAGCAAATCTTTATCTCTTTGGTTGGAATTTTCTTTCTAGGTAATTTTATGAATTAGACCTTTGAGGAGGTGTGATCAAGTTTGATTTTAGTTTATTAGTGTTTCATAATTGGATCCTTAGCTCACACCTTCTTACAAGTGGTATCGGAGCCTAAATTCATGCTTTAATTTAGATTATTGATTGATTGATTCATGTGATAGATTGATTATAATCTTCAAATACTTGATCCAATTTATGGATTGGAGTGTTTAGATGATGGAGCATGTGGCTCCTTTGCTTGATGAATTGAAATTATGCTAATATGTGTTTTAAGTGCTATTTCATATGTTTAGCATGTTTTAATTCATAGTTGCTAATCTTAAATTTTGATTTGGCATTGGATGATGTTATACGTTGATATAGCGTGTTAAATTTGGCCTTAAAGATGTGTTAGTCATTTTGGGATCCAATTTGATAAGAGTTTAATGGAGATTTTTGGATAATAGAGATTCTCACTTAAACTTTATTTTTGAAGCATAATTGAGCACTTGAAATTTCATTTTTAAAAGGTGTTTTGAATCTATAATTTCATCCATATTCTGTGGTTTAATGTTTAGAAAGAGTCCTAAATTTTTTCATGCCCAAAAGTTTAGCCAAAAGCATGTGACTAGGCCAAAACCTTGAAAACAGGGCTGCTGCTAGCCCTGGCCAAGAATCAAGCATGCCTAGCACACATCCAAGCTAGGCGGTAGTGGCAATTTTCAGTTTAAGATGAGTTATGGTTCATTCTTATGTTCCTTAAGTAACCAAAATTGTATTGAATCATGCTATGTAGATGCACAAGTGTAGTGCAAGTTCTCAAAATTATATTTAACATTTTTGATTGCATTTAAAATCTTGTTAAAGTTAATCTTGATGAATGAGGCATAATAGTTATGCTTGTTCTTGCTTAGCCAATTAATTATTTATAGATAAGCATTTAATTGTTGTAACTAAATGTCAATTCATGATTTATTTATTATTTATGTAAGTGTTGAATGAATGATAATGAATGGGGATGATAATGAGCCTTTAATATTGATTTTACTTATTTCAAGTTGTTGAAAAGGGTTTTATTAAATGAGACTTACATGCCTTTTTATTTTACCTTTTAAAAGTTATGAGAGTGGAATAGCTAGGAGTGAGTTATTTTTTTTCTTGTAAATATTGCAAGGAGCAAAAATGACTAATGGAGACTTGAAGACCCATGAATATATGAGGATATACTGATCTAATAGCTAGGTTAATTAACTTACTTAAAATCAACTAGGTGATGCTCTTATAATTATAAGTGCACTACTTGGTTAAGGCTTATGGTTATCCTACCCTAGGAGCATGCTATGCGCATTTACTTATTTATGCTTTTCATATCTTATTGATGTATGAGAAGCATGGTTAGGATATATAAAATCTAAATAAGAAGATCAAATTGATGAGATATTTGCAAATGAGAAAATCCCTCCACTTAGAATATCTAAGTGCTCTTAAGCATTAAGTCAAAATGGTTACAAATAAAAAAGAGTTTTAATTAATTCATGCCTTCTACCAATAATATGTGGCATGACGATGCTACCACATTTGTGTGATGTCTCATAAGTTGTGGGTCACACCTATGGTAGAAAGTTGTGGCCATATACTTAGCATGTGATGTACCTTTGATTTGATGCTGCCCATGCTTTGGCATAAGAGTTGTGGGATGTTATGGAGCAATCTTGAATCAAAGTTTGATTGGTAGGTCTGACTTAACACCTAGTAGTGTAGATGTTGCATGAGTCATGAGTTCACATGAAAAGCAAGGCAAAATACATCAAGGGTTGCATAGAGATGCAGTTAGCAAAAGTTGCTTATCTTTCGATTGTTTGTGGATGTCTCACGAGTCGTAGGTCTACTTACAAATATTTAGGGCTTTGCATTGATTCTCATTAAGAAATGAGATTTCTCGAATTTTTCTAAGGGGTGAAGAATTTGATAAAATAGTGAGAGAAAAACATGCTTGAAAGACCATGACCATGTTTTTTGCAATATCAATGTTCAATCATATGCTTATACTTTCCTTTTCACCTTTTGTAAAATTTTGAAATCTTCAAACTCAAAATGGCTAAAATTCCACTCCATGTTATTTTAGAAACCAATAAGCTAACCCGGCCAAACTTCTGTGATTGGTTGAGAAACCTCAAGATTATTCAAGACTAAAAAAAGAGGACTTGTATCCTTGATCAAAGTCTGTCGGACACCATTAGCAGTGATGCCACTAATGAAGCATATGAATTGTTCATGAAGTTTGTGGATGATGATCTACAAATGAGAATCAACATGATGGCTTTCTATTTTTAATGAGCTTCAAAAGTCTCATGAGCATATGAAATATGCAACTGAGATCTATACACACCTACAAGTTTGTACATTGTTTAAACAAGGCACAAAAGGTTCACTTTGTCGAGAGAGCTCTTTAGGTATAGAATGAATGAGGGTTTTAGTGTCTATGAGCATGGGCCAAACATGATTTGAAAAGTTAAGTCAATTAGATAAAATCATGGACAATGACCTCTATGTAGATTTGATCATACAATCATTACCAAGCTCATTTGACAAATTCATTATGAACTTTAATATGTCCAAACAACAAGTGAAGATTAACAAATTGGTGAACATATTGGTGACCACTAAGATGATGATGAAAAAGTATAAGCCTTTTATGCTTGCATTCTCCTCCAAGTTTAAGGGCCCTAGAGGTCCCAGAGAGAGAGGTAAGAGAAAGAAGAGTTCTTTACCCATAAGAAATCAACCCTTGAAGAGTTTAGGGAGATTTAAGAAGAAAAAAGAGGCTAAAACTGATGCTACTTGCTTCCATTATGGTAAGGAAAGGCATTGGAAAAGGAATTGCAAAGCTTACCTTGCAACCCCTAAGAAAGGTATGTACTTTCTTAAAGCGCACTTGACAATAAATTCTTCCTCATAGGTATTTGGTACCGCATGTGATTCTCATATTTGAAGGGATATAACTCTCTTTCTTGGAAATGGAGCAAAGGCTACGACCTGTTTGATGGCTTAGTCAAGTTAGATTTAGGGAATGCTTGCATTGTACTTGATCTTTGTTTCTATATACCTAATCTTATTGAGAACATTATTTCTATTCCCATTTTGGATAATGGAGGATATGATTTTTCTATATCTAATGGGATGTTGAAAGCATTAAAGAATAGTTCTTTAATTGCACAAGGTACATTAAACAATATATTGCACATGCTTGATTCTCAAACTTCTTTGATACACATTCAATCAAGTAAAAAAAATGAGATAACCAAGAAGATGCCAACTTGAAGCATGCAAAATTTGGACATATTTCTAAAAACATGATGAACAAGTTAGAAGCTCTCAAAGCACTAAATATTAGTGGCATTAAAAAATTTCCTACTTGTGAATCTTATTTAACAAAAAAAATGACCAAAGCTCCTTTTGTGCGACAAGCAGAGTGAACCACTAGTCTTTTAGATTTGATCCATATGGATATTTGTAGCCCACTAAAAGTTAGTGGGAAAGGAAGTTATTCTTACTTCATCACCTTCATCGATGAATATAGCTAGTTTGGATATATGTATGTTATGATGTATAAGTTTGAAACTTTTGAAAAGTTCAAAAAGTACAACAATGGAGTAGAAAAGCAAAAGGGACTTAGTATTAAAGCTTTTTGATTGGATCGAATAGGGAAATAATTAAGTACCAAATTCTTGGATTATCTAAAGAAGAATGGGATTCTCTTTCAATGGACTCCAGCCAGCACACCCCAACATAATAGAGTAGCTGAGAAGAGAAATCGTACCTTGTTAGACATGGCACGTTCCATGATGAGCTTTGTCGATGAGCTTATATCCTTTTATGGATATGCTTTTTAATTGTGGTGAAGTTACTAAATATAGTACCTTCAAAGTCAGTGCTAAAGATACCGCATGAGATGTGGTATGGCAAAGCACTCTTTTGATCTCATTTAAAAGTTTGGGGGTCTCTTGCTTACATCAAGTGGCTAGTGGGAGATAAGTTGGATAGCAGACCTATCTTGTGCAAGTTTTTAGGATACCCAAGAGAGTTTATGAATTATTACTTTTAGGATCCCTTGGAACAAAAAGCATTCATTTCGAGAAACATCATCTTTTTGGAAAAATAATTTTCTATTGAATAGAAAAGGCGTTAATGTTAAACTTGATAAAGTTCAAAATGATCATCAAATACCACAAATGACGGAAACAAGTGAGTGTCAATAGCCAGATACACAACCTCTTAGAAGGTTAGACCGAATCAAGAAGTAACCCAAAAGGTTTGGATTTCTTCATGAGATAAGCCAATCGGATAGTGATTCCAAGACCTATGAGGAAGCTTGTTGGACATAGATTCGAGATTTTAGCTTCGTGCCATGAAATCTGAAATGGACTCCATGTACTCCAATAAAGTATGAAATTTGGTAGATCCACCAAATGGTATAGTACTTGCTGGTTGTAAGTGGATCTATAAGCGAAAGTTAGGAGTTGATAGAGAGGTAATGACTTTTAAGGTGTGACTAGTGGCAAAAGGTTACACTTAAAGACTTACTATCAATTTAACTTTTCTCCAATCACTATGCTTAAGTCCATTTGAATTTTACTTGCCATAGTCACCTATTATAACTATGAGATATGACAAATAGATGTGAAAATTGCTTTCCTCAATGGAAACATTGAAGAAGAAATTTATATAAAGCAACCATAAGGTTTTACATCTAAATAGAGTAAGCAAAAAAATTTGCAAACTCAAGAGATCCATTTATAGACTCAAACAGGCGCTTTGAAGTTGGAACATACATTTTGACAAGATATTTAAATCATTTGGCTTTGTCAAAAATGTGTATGAACTTTGTGTGTACTAGAAGGTCAGTGGGAGTAGTATACAGTTTATTATACTTTATGTCGATAACATTTTTCTCATTAGGAATGAGGGAGCAATTGTACTAAAATATGGTTATCTACATAATTCTCTATGAAGGATTTGGGAAAAGTGTCCTACGCATTAGGAATATGTATCTATAAGATAGAATAAGAAGGATGTTGAGGCATTCCCAAACACCGTACATTGACAAGATATTAAAGAGGTTTAGTATAAAAGAATCCAAGCTAGGATTTCTCCCTATGGGACACAATTTTCATCTCTCTAAATCTATGGCCCCTAAAACTGATGATGAGAGAGAAAGAATACCCCACATACCTTAGGCCTCTGCTATAAGGAGCATAATGTATGATATTCTATGTATAAGGTCGGATGTGGCACATGCTTTAAGTGTTACAAGCCAATTCCAATTTAACCCTAGTGAATGTCACTAGATGATCATTAAAACAATATTTAAGTACTTGAGAAGGACTAAGGACATATTTTTGGTATGCGGTAATAGAGAATTGAAACTCGAGTGATTTTGGGATTCTAATTTTCAATCTAATGTAGATGACCTAAAATCTACTCTAGATTCATATTTTGCCTTAATATGGCACGATTAGTTTGAAGAGTTCTAAATAAGACACCACAACCGATTCAACTATAAAAGCAAAATATATTGCGGCTTCAGAAGTTGCAAAGGAAGGTGTTTGGATGAAAAAATTCATGTAAGAGTTGGATGTAGTGCTAATCTAGTGGTTGTCTTCTGTGACAACAATCAGGTGGTATCACAAGATAAAGAGCCAAGATCTCATCAATGATCCAAGCACATATAGAGGTAATATTGTTGATCCGAAAGATCATTGATAGAGGTAATATCTAAGTGAAGAGAGTTACCGCAAAAGTGAATAGAGAAGATCTACTAACTAAACCCCCATCGCAAAAGGTTTATAAAGGATATCTTAAGAAGATGGGTCTTAAGACTATGGGGAATTGGCTTTAGGGCAAGTGGGAGATTATTGGAATAGTGCCCCACAAGCCAATTAGATTAACATATAAACTATTTCAATTGTCATACAATCTTGATTGAATGATATTCATTATAAATGGCTATCTTTATCTTATGCTTATATTACTTCACTAGGATTTAGTTGAAGTCCTTAGATCACATAAGACTATAGGACTTGGTCATTTTACTGGGTGGTAATCATGAAATAATTTTTATACGATCATGATCTTAAATCTTTCATGTCGTAGAATCTTATAAGATAAGGTATTTAAGATTTGGATAAACTTACATTAATGATACATAAATCCAAGGATTGGATATTGTTTCGTTTCATGAGCAAACAATATGAGATATAGGTACATGTTAATGGGTGCTTGTTAGAGAACAAATTCACTAAAAGCTCACTTAGAGAATCTACTCAATAGCCGTAATAGCAAGTTCTCTAGCTTACGCAAGTACATATAATTAGTCTTTTAACTTGAGAATATATGGAAACCTTGTGTTTAGTTCCTTATGCTTTGACTCTTTTTGGACCACTTAGTAGGTCTTTCAAATTAAGCTTAGGTATGAGCTACTTAGATATATAGGTTTCTAAAATTCAAGATGGGATCCAACTTCTCATCATTGTGAAGGAAGAATGCATCTCTTATGTATTCTGTAATGATTGATTCCAAAGAGTCCTTGCATAATGCAATATGACAATTTGGAAAAGGAATTTTTCAAAGATGAGGTCATGAACTAAAATTGAACATTGGGAATAGAAATATAGAATTGAGGCTATTAGAGAGCGAACAAATATCTTACCTTAGGCCTCTTTCAGCATATAGGATATAGAAGGACCGTATTTGCATGGTAAATGTAGAGCTAGTATGGTTTTCCAAAAGCATTCATTTTGGCCAATTAGTTGAACTTCATAGGCTTGAGGTTGGACATCGACCATAGAGATTGGGTACTCTTCAATTAATGAGATTGATTGAATTGAGTCATCAGTTTAAAGGAGTTCAAACCAATGTGAATAGTTGATATTTAGTAAATGACAAGAGTTGTGAGCTAATGTCTAATGAATGATAGAACCTAGTAAATCACACACAAAAACCTATTGAAAATCCTATTGATGAAGAGGAATTTTCTAAGAGTTAGAAAGATTCAAACTTGATTGATTTCTGAGGTGGACGACTGAAATAATTTTTGGTCATGTTGGCTTGATCAATTTAATTATTAAATTGATCCAATTAATTTAAAGAGTTAAATTAGACCAATTAAATTAAGGAGTTAATTTAATTGGTGCTAGATGACTATTAATTGGTCAAGTTAATTTAAAGAGTTAAGTTAATAATTAGTTTAAAGAGTTAAGCTAGTTCACTTAAGACTTAAGTCAAATGTTAATTAATTAAATTAAAGTGTTTAATTTAATTAAAATAAAGAGTCATTTTTGGAGGGAAAATTAAAATGAACTGTTCATTTGAATTGCATTAGAATTTGTTTGGATGACATTTCATTAGATGAAATGAAGATTCCAAATGAAATTCAAATGCATATCAAATTCACATGCAACTTGCTTGGAAGTTGGCTAGCAAGTGACGACAACTTTGAGGATGGTGTAATGCCACCTTGGCATCACACCTTTCCTCCATCTATATATAGATATAGAGGGTGGATGGCCACACACATGTGAATGCAAGCAATTTTAGATCGATTTGTTATATTCTCTATTTCTCTCCAATTTTGCATGTGTTGCCTCATGTGTTGAAGCATCACATTTTCTTCGTTTCGTACCTCCAAAACTGGCCTTCATCCATGATCTTTTCTTCTTTGTTTTCCAGTTGACATTGGAGAGAATTGGATTGTCCATCAGTGCATCGATCTTATCATTAGGGGAAAAACAATTAGATTGCTAGCCTTTTGGAGTTCCTCTGTTCAGGTAGTAACTTGGAGGCATTTCTAGCATGGCTTTTGGTTTTCTGATTTGCCTAATTTTTTTGATAAAGGTTCATCAAGGTGTTGGTGATATCCAGTCCAAATTTCAGCTAATTCTGATTTGATTTTCTTTGGAAAAAGTTGTCATGAACCTACTGTGCCAAAGGAGACTGGATTGAAGGAATTCAAGCAAGTCTTCATCTCTTTGGTTGGAATTTTCCTTCTAGGTAATTTTCTAACCCTAATCCACTTTAATGGGCATGAATTAGATCCATAGGGAAGTGTTATTAAGTTTGATTTCAATTTTTTAGTGTTTCATAATTGAATCCTTGGCTCACGCATTCTTTCAATCTCCATAGTTGATGTCTAGCAACAAGCCCATGGAACCCCACTAATTAGATGAAGTGAATATATCCTAATGAACCATTGTAGTTCTACACTTGCCATGCAAATGTGGTCCTTCAATGTCTTATCTTTCAAAAGAGGCCTAGGGCAAGATATTTGTCAACTACCCAATAGCCTCGATAACTATGTTTCTAACCCCAGTATTCAAGTTCCCTTTATGAACTTATATTTGGAAATTTCCTTTTTCAAATTTTCATACTATATTGTGCAAGAAATTTTTTGGAATTGACCATTATAGAATACATAGGAGAGGCACATGCCCTTCACAATGACAAAGAGATGGATCCCATATTAGATCCTACAAACCTCCATGTCTAAGTAATGCATACCCAATCTCAACTCGGATAACCCATTACGTGGACGGTAAGAGTCAAAGTATGAGGACCTAAACACAAAGTTATCATGGATCCTCAAGTCAAAGTGTTAATTATATGCACTAGCATAAACTGGAGAACTTGCCACTTTAGCTATCTAGTGGATTCTCTAGGCAGGTCTTTAGTGAACTTGTTCTCTAACAAGTGCCCACTAACATGCACCCATGTCTAACATGGATTGCTCATGAAACAGTGGAATAACCAACTCCTTGGATTTATGCATTGTTAATGCAAGTCTATTCAAATATTAGATACCTTATCTCATAAGATTCTATGACTTGGAATATTTAAAATCATGATTGTGTAAGCCTTATTTCATGATTACCACCCAGTGTTGTTGGAATCGTGCCCCATGGTAATTAGATTGGCATGTAAACTATTTCACTTATGATATAATCTTTGTTGAATAATATTCATAATGAAATTGCCATCTTCATCTTATGCTTATTTTACTTGACTAGCATTTAGTTGAAGCACCTATATCACACAAGACTATAGGATTTGGTCATGCACTAGGTGGTAATCATGAAATAAGCCTTGCCGGGCTGTGATCTTAAAACATTCAAAGTCATAGAATCTTAAGAGATAGGGCATTTAAGATTTGGGTAGACTTGTACTAATGATGCATAAATTCAAAAGGCTAGATATTGCTTTGTTTCATGAGCAATCTATGTTGGACATAAGAGCTTGTTAGTAGGTGCTTGTTAGAAAACAAGTTCACTGAAGGCCCACCCTAAAAACACACTAGATAAATGAAGTGAAAAGCAGGCAGTGGCAAGTTCTTCTGCTTAAGCTAGTGCATATTATTAGTCTTTAGACATGAGGATCCATGGTAACCTTATGTTTCAGTCCTTATACCTTGACTCTTTCTTGACCACATAGCGGGTTATCTAGGTTGAGGTTAGGTATGAGCTACTTAAATATGGAGGTTTGTGAGATTCAAGATGGGATCCATCTCCTTATTATTGTGAAGGTTGAGTGTATCTCCTATATATTCTGTAATGATCGATTCCAAAAATCCCTTGCGCAAGGTAGTATGACAATTTAGAAGAGTTTTTCAAAAATGAGGTCATAGAGAGGAATCAAACCTTGGGAATAGAAATACAGTTATTGAGGTTATAAAGGAGCCATCAAATATCATGCTCTAGGCCTCTTTCGAGAGACAGAAAACAAAAGGACTATATTTGCATGGCAACTATAGAGTGAGAATAGTTCACCAAGAGCATATACATTTCGACTAGTTAGTTAGGTTCCATGGGCTTGAGGCTAGACATCGACCATGGAGATTGGGTATACTTTAATTAATAAAGTTTAATTGAAAGAGTTTTAGTTTAAAGTAATTTAGACTAATGTGAATATTTCAATATTCAAAATATACAAGAGTTGTGAAACCATGTCTAATGAATGGAAAAACCTAATGGGTCACATATAAAAGCCTAAAGGAAGTTCTATTTGATGGGAAGAATTTTTTAAGGAGTAAGAAGATTCACTATTGTCGTTTTTATAGAGAAATTGGTTGGCTAGTTTTTTGGTCATTTGACTTGAATAATTTAATTGTTAAATTGATCAAAATAATTTAAGGAGTTAAACTAGACCAATAAAATTAGAGAGTTAAATTAATTGGTGTTATATGATAATTAATTAGTCAAGTTAACTTAAAAAGTTAAGTTAGATGACTTAAGGAGTTAAGTCAAGCTGATTAATTAAATTAAAAGGTCAATGTGATTAATGTGAGGAATTAATTTTTGAGAAAAAATTCAAATGGAGCTCATTTGAGGTTAAGTTGGGATTAATTTGAAGACATTTTATGAGATGAAATTTAAAGTCAAATTAAATTAAAATGCAAGTGAAATTGCATTTTACATACAAGTGGATTGCCCACTCGGCATACCACCTCATGGAGGGTGTGATGCCAACCAGCATCACAGCATCCACTTTAAAAATAGAGAAGAGGTGGCCTAGCACTTAGTGATTAGCAAGCAAGTTGCCAGATTCTCTTTTTCCTTCCGAAAAGTGTAATTCACTCATGTGTTGAAGTTTCACACCATCGTCACCACTCTCTCCCCATTTTTGGTCTTCTTTCTTCTTCTTTCTTTAGTTCTTTAGTTGATTAGAAGTTGATTGGAGCTCTCCTTGGGTGTATAGATCATAACATTAGAGGCTTCACATTTGGGGAGCTTTGCTCTTTAAGATCTACTGCAGTGTAGAAATTTTAGAGGCTAATTTGGAGACCTTTTCGTGCTTGAATTTGGCTAAAATTTTAAATGGAGGTTCTCAAATATGTTGAGTAGATCTCTGAAAATTTTGAGCCTATTTGGAGTTGATTTTCCAGGTCAATTGTTGGCGATTTCCTGCTTTGTGCAGATTGACAGCTTTGAAGAGTTCATTGTTGTCATCCGCATCAACCTTTGGTCTTAGCGCTCAAGGTTAGTTTCTACCATTAAATCCATTTTAAATGCATGGATCTTTTGATTTGGAGTAAAGTTTTATTTAGCCTATTTTTGGTTTTATTGTTGGATACAAAAAGGATAGTTTTTTGCTACAATCATTGAACTGTAGAGAAAAAGTGCAAAGCATAGGCAATATCATATTGGCGACGATTATGCAATAGTTTGGCACTCATAGCATTTGTATTAGTGGTGAATACTTTGCCACTATTTGGCAATGATTTTGCTTCACATTGATGATGACTTTGCTGAGGTTGGCAAAATCCTACAAATAATGGCTACGAAATGTAAAATCGTAGCTATTAAGTCTATTGGCAACGCTTTGGAGAAACTATAGGCAATACCTTAATTTATTGGGCACGCTTATTGGCCACATTCTTGAAATGTGTAGGTAATATTACAACTATTCCTTCTGGTCGAATTATATATTGGGGAAAAATTGGTAGCATTTTGACTATGATTTGCCAGCCATAGCTAATATTTCAATTAACATTTTAAACAAATTTTTCTCATTTTGATATATAAAAATATTATTTATACATGTTTTCTCATTCATGAGTGTATATACATTCAAATAATAAATTTCAAATATATTAATACTCAGCATTCAACACCAATTAATTCAAGAAAATATTTGATATTACTATCCATTAACAATTTTGTTAATGCATAGATATATAGCTAAGGTAGTTCATCATCCTAAAATGCAGTCAAAAGCTAAGAATATTTCCAACAGTTAGCTAACAAATCCACAACCATAATAGTAAAGTCAAAAATGTAATACTAATCAAAGTTATCAGATAACCATCTCATCACATCAGTTTATAATTTCTCCCTGAAATTTCTTGGAGCATTCTTGTCACAAATTTCCATATTCTCATCAAGGAAGCATGCATGAGCTACCTAAAATTGTGTACAATAATATAATAAATCAACTAATATGTCAATATATTTAAAAATGAATAAATCTTTTTAAACATAAAAAGAATCCAAACTAATTAATTTTCAACCACACGCTTGCACTAATTATTACTTTCCAACAAAACATTCAAGCATAATTTCATTTTTCAATTTCAAATCATGACTAATTTTTTCAACTTTTGAAAATGCATTGAAATGAAAATGGCTTTGAAACAATATCCTAATAGGCACTAAGATTTTCATGAACAATCAATATTTTTTATTTTGCTAATAAGAAACCCATTGCATAGGATCACCAATCACATTCTAAAGGACACATTTTGAAAACTTTGTACACTTATGGTGAACCAAGGATCTCAATTTTTGTATTATCTGAAAATGAAGACCAGAAAAGAGATTCCCAAAATCCAAAGCCATTTTTTTAATTCACAATGTACAGAGCCTATTTTCCATTAGCCAATAGTCAATGTCAATTTTTTACTATCCTCAAAAAAAATATCCATCTTCTAATTTAGATCAACCAAGATAAAGTTATGCAGCTATTTTGTAGGGTTTTTCACCTTGTAAACTCTTAATGAACAAAAATTGAAGTAAGCAAAACAAGAATTGCATGCCATTTCTTAATCCTATTGATGTGGTATTTGAGGGTTGCAGCATTATGGTTGTCTCAGAGTCAAGAAACCAAAATGCAAAATCTCATTTCACAAGAGGTAGTGGGTTGCATTTGAGTTTATAAAACATGAGTAAGGAGGTTGTGCAAAAATGAATAAGGTCCAGCTTGTTACTCCAGCAACACTATTAGAATTAGTAATGGGCCGCAAATACTAGCAATTACAATTTCAATGTCAATGCACGAAAACAACTCATAACTCTAGAGAATTACAATTACTTTGTTTTTCTCTCTATGAATAGTTTCCAAATATTGATCAGCGTGTCCATGTGCATGTAGACTTAAACACATATGCGAGCATGTAGACAAACAAAAACACAAAGACAAGAGAGAGAGGGGAAAGGACTTGCACTTTGCAGCACCAGCCTTGGAGAGGTCACCTTTCTCGAGTGCCCATCTATTAGGACGTAAACATGAATCTGATGCCAACAACTTCTTGGGTGTAGTGTCAAAGCTGTTTAATTTATGTACAAAGTAGGTGAACTGAAATTTGTCATTTGGTAGAGTTTCGGTAACATGCCAAACCTGAACAAACAATTCTTATCAGATATCTATCAGTGGGTCCAATTAACAATAGTAACTAAAGAATGGTTGAATGATCTCAAGTCTCAACTGTATGTCTCTAGTCTCTACATTAAAAATAGAAGAAAAATAAGATCTCAAATCTAGTCAGATTCACAAGAAATTTCTTAACTACAATAGCATATTATATCTTCTCAATGCCTCAGCGTCTAGATTTTAGACACTTGTTACCTCCTCACAATTAATCATCTAAAAGAATTACACCTACAATTGGATATGTATAAATTTTGTTACAAAGGTATAACAATTACCACCTCATGTATCTTTGAAAAAGCCTGTTCCTTTCGCATTCCTACAAGAATCAATCTGAGAGGGAAATGATAAATAGAATCATAATCACATCAAAAGTAAAAAGTGAATTTGTTCTTTCACATGGTAGCACCAGATAATTATCCCTAAACATGCATCTCTACTATCAGCTTATTCTACAATCAGAAAATTAATGAAAAGTGAAAACGAGGGGAATTGATCATATGTAATGGACTTTTGAATGACAACATCCTATGATGGAAGCAACTGAAGCATCAAAAGGCAAAGGTTGAAATACATTAAAACACAGCTAAGGAAGGTTGAAAAGAGAAAATGATAACTAAAAATCAAACTGGCATACCCAAACCAACCGCTAGATTGAAAATAGAGAACAACTTTGTCCCCTATCGTCAAATTTGTCATGATCATTTCTCCAGGTGAATCCACCTAGGTTCGTCCAAAAATCAAATTGTTAACTTTGGTAGGAGAAAGAACTAAATTTAGGACAACCTCATCTCTTTTAAGAGTCATGCATGTTTGCATTGGAGATACCATAAATTTTACTCCCAGAATAAGAGCTGAAAAGAACCTTATCTCACTGAATTCATAATCTTTTCAACACCAATCTTGCTATAATCAAAATTCAAATGCAGAAAAAGTTTAATACTCCATTGAACTTAAGCCTAAATCATTAGGTGTAAAAAAGTATCTATATGTATCACTCTAAGAATGTCCAAGATCAAAGTCTATGAACATTGGAATTATAAATTTCACACACACAAACACACATGCACACACAGAGAGAGACAGAAAAGGAGAAGAAATTAAACCCCATCAATATATTTTGAGCATATCTCACCTAAATAAATGCCAAAAGCTTTCGAGTTAAATGCTAACACATTTCTAGGTTCAAATTTCTTGAAAAGGACAATAACCTAGCCAAATTAAAATGAATCATAAAGGTCACAATCTAATAAATATCAGCTATAGATGGTACAAAAGCCAAAAGAAAATGGCAAACCCATAAAAATTTGAGAGAAAGATTGTACCTTCTCCAGAAAAGAAAAAAGAAAAATGAGGAATCTTGAGACTTAACTGGTCTTATTGGCTTCGTTATCGAGCATACATCAGAAAATGCTCCAGAGCACATTTTCTAGACATACTTATTGATGAAAGCTACAAAAATGCAAAGGAAAGAACTTCAAGAAGAGAAAGAAAGTAAGCTAATTTCCTCATATCATTTTTAACTAAAGATATATTTAAAAATCGCACACCCCACTCTCTGTTTCTTTGGATGAGTGAATGATTTGTAAGCACAACACACACAATCCAGAAACGTATAGCTACCAAAAGCTTCAAGTTTCCATACAACAATAAATAAATAAACAAATAAAATAATAACATCTTAAAACAACACGAATTCTGTTCCTCCCACTACATTCATCTATTTCATAGACGAATAAAATTTTCAAATACTGAACCTCTAATAAAATGAATAATCATATCCAATATTTTTTTCATTTTTGTTTCTTATTGAAGGGAGGCTAACCCCTTTTTCTTATATTTCACTATAGCAAATCAAGTGGAACCTCACATACAATCTGAGAGAAAATACAAATTCCAGACAAAAGCCTAAATAAAAACAAAAATAGAACCAAAATCTAGAATTGATAAATATAATTTGGAAAACCTGAAATTAGAATACTTGTGAGACACGATAAAATTCTTCAACTGACAACCTACAAATGCAAGAAAATCAAACATTATTTCTGCAACAAATATGAAATAAGACAAAAATTTTATAACAAAAAAAAAAAAAAGTGATCAATACTGACACAATATAGAAGAAAAATTCATGCCCTGATGTATTCCTAGTAATCAGAGAGAGAGCGAACAAGCCCTACTTTTGGTGATATGTGAGATAGACGCGCGACAGGGAGTGAGTGAGAATAAAACCCTACTTCAGGGTGATATTCAAGATAAACGTGTGAAGAGAAGATAGATGCAAAATAAAATTTGTAAGTTTACTAATATATATATATATATATAGGTAAATTAAATAAATAATTTATCTTTTGCTTAAAAAAAGAGGGAGAGAAAAAAAAATTAATTAAAGGACTTTTTTATTAAACAAAATAATAAGAAAGACTTTAAAAGTAATGGTAAACAAGAAAAAAAATTATGTAGAAAAAAATTAAAAGAAAATAATTTTGTTACTTACTATTTTAGAAGTGTTGGTAATAATTAAGTATTGCTTACTATTTAATTCTTAAGCATAGGCAATTTAAAATTTTATTCCTTATGATTACAAATGCATAGGTAATAACTGAGTATTGCCTACGTGTTAGCTCTAAAGCTCAGGTAAAATGAAATTTTATTCTTTACAGTTTGGAAAACATAAGTAATATACACAGAATGCCTATGGTATATGCTTAACCATAAGCTTTAATAAAGTTTAATGCCCACATAGTTTAAAGCATGGGTAAAAATTTATTCTCTATGATTTATCAAGAGTAAGCAAAAATGGGGTGACAAATAACACATTTATTTGTAGTGATCCTTCGGCTGCTCCTTACTTCAAGTGCATGACCAAGTTCAATAGTCATGTGTGATTTAAGGGCTTTAACCAAATGCCAGTGAAGTAAAATAAATATAAGATGAATATGGTTATTTTATAAGAATATCATTCCATTAAGATTATATCACAAGTGAAATAATTTGCATGCTAGTCTAATTGGCTGTAGGGTACTATTCCAACAAAGAGTCCATTTGATGTGTAGGAATATTTGATCAGCTAATTAAAATAGAGATTTCAATTGGCGCTGATTAATATTCTAAGTGTGTGTGAGGTTGCATACACGTGGACTAATGAGAGAGAGACAGAAGAATTTAGAGCATGGCAAGTGTGATCACAAAAATTTTGCTTTCTTATTCCCTCTAAAATTCCTCTCTCTCCCTCTCTCTCTCCCCCCGTCTAGTTAGCATTTTTCCTAAGTTTCTACTCTAAAATTTTCCTTGATCAAGATTCATTCTAGCTTGAATCTAGATTTAAAGTGTGCAATTCAAGGTGTACGGATGTCATTGAAGGTACTACAAATGAAGCATTCAAGTGCTAACCACAGAGAATTGAAGAGAAAGTTCAAGTGCTTGGAGAAGCAAGTTAAGGTACTTGGTGGCCAATTTTGATTGCTTGGAGAAGGCGAGTTCCTTGCTTAGTATTGACTTGAAGATTATGATCTTCATCTTCCTCTTGAGAGAATTTATTCAAGGTAACTCTTCTTTAATCCAAAATTGTTGGCATAAGTTGATCCTAGTGGTGGTGAATTGAAGATTTTATTTATGTTTCAATAGTTGAAATTTTGCATTTTCATTGCACAATTGCTTTCTTTTTTATTGAATTCAACACCACCTTCAGTACCTTCTTTTTCTTTTTAAGGAAACATATCTTCGATACAATATTCTTTGACTCAATGATCATACCTTTATCTATATCAGGAGCTACTGATTTGTTCACTAGGAACTTATAAGCACTACTATTGTAATTAGTTTATCTAATGAATATACAATCAACAATTTTGGACATAATTTTCACTTGCTTCAGCCTAGGTAGTTCGATTTTGGCCAAACACCCCCAACACTTTGAGATACTTGTAGGAAGGCTAATGACCTTTCCGTGCTCATAAAGGGTTTTACTTTTACTCTTGTGTGAAATATTGTTTGATATGTGGCTAGTTGAAAGAATAGCTTCCTCCCACAAGTTTTGGTGTAATTTGGAGCTTATTCGCATAGCATTTATCATTTCCTTAAATATGCAATTTTTTTTTCTACAACACTATTTGATTGAGGTAAATAAAGAGTTGTTGTTTAATAAATAATGCTAGATTCTACACAAAATTTTTCAAACGGTGCCCTATATTCTCCACCTCTCACTATGAATAGCCTTTATTCATTTGTTAAGTTGATTTTCAATAAAGTCTTATAGCATTTAAATTATTTTAAAGCTTTATCTTTGCTACACGACAAGTAAATATAGGAAAACCTTGTTCGATCACCAATAAAAGTTATAAAGTACTTTTTTCGACCTCTAGTTTGCGCAAACTTTAAATCACAAATATCATTGTGAATTAACTCTAAAAGTTCCATTTTCCTTTTCAATTGGGTTAAAAGGAACTTTAGCTATTTTAACCTCAACACAAACCTCATATTTTGAATTTGGATCAATTTCAATTAAAGGCAATAAATCCAAATTCACTAATTTTTTTAAAGTGTTAAAATTCACATGACCTAATCTAAAATGCCATAAATTAGAACACTTGACCAAATAATTAGGACTCATTACTTTATTATTTCAAAATTATGAAGCACATGAACTATATTCATTCTAAACAACCCTTTCTCAATATATCCTTTCACTACAACTTGGTTGTTCTCAATAAATACTAATTTTTCAAACTCAAACACTAGTTTAAAGCTACTTTTAACAAGAAATGACCCTGATACTAAATTCTTTTGCAAGTTTGGAACATGTAGCACATCAATCAATTTAAACCTCTCACGTGCCTAACAAGCTCTATAGTTCCAGAGTTTCCCATATAGAGCTCTTGTTTGTTGATCAAAATATATGTGAAAAATATTGCTTTGTCGGAGCAAATGTAATGTGTTACACCTATATCAACCACCACTTTTGGGGATTATCCACCAAGTTGGCTTCAAAAACCACAACTGTAAAGTTGGGGTTTGCAATACCTATCAGCATATACTTCTCTTCACCCATGTGCATCTGGTTTAGCTTTTTCCCTTGGAAAATCAACAACCCTTTGTCTTGTGGTTGGACTTTCCACAATTATAACAATTGTCAGGGCTGTTGGTAATGCAAAAATAAGGGTTGCAAGCACTAGTGTTGGTGGAGCATTTAAATTTCATTTGCATCTTAGTTACATTTGAAATCTCATTTCAAATTAATTAAGATGCTAATTCAAATTTTATTTGAATTTTCCCTCCAAAAAATTATATTCATCCCATTAATTAAATTAAACGCTTTAATTTAATTAATTAACCTTTGTCTTAACGATTAAGTCAAACAAGCTCAACTCTTTAAGTTTAATTTTCTTAACTTAACTCTTTAAGTTAACTTGACCAATTGATAGTCATGTTGGCACCAAATAATTAACTTCTTAATTATTGGTCTAATTTAACTTCTTAAATCAGTTGATTAATTTAACACTTAAATTAATCAAGCCCAAATTGACCTTCGAAATTGGCACCTAAAAATTGGTCTCTTAGGAGAAATCTTTTTCTAACAATTAGAAAATTTTCTCCTAAAAATTAGGAAGCTAATTGGCTTTTGTATGTAACCTAATAGGTTTTACCATTTATTAGACAAGGGCTCACAATTCCTTGTGATTTTTGAATATTTTATATTCATTGTAGTTTAAAACGTTTTTTAAACTAGTCGACTCAATTCAATTAATCTTATTAATTGAAGAGCACCCAATCTCCATGGTGGATGTCCAACTTCAAACCTATGGAGCCCAATTAATTGGCTGAAATGAATATTCCGGAGAACCATCATCGCTTTGCGCGTGCCATGATAATACGATCTTTCCATCTTCTATCTCCCAAAAGAGGCTTAGCGCAAGATATTTGTCGGCTCCCTAATAGCCTCGAAACTATTCTCTATTCTCAATTCTCAATGTTCATTCCCATTGTGTGACATCACCTTTAGAAAATTCCTTTTTCGAATTATCATACCACCTTGCTCAAGAATTTCCAAGAATCGATCATTATAAATACATAGGAGATGCACTCACTCTTCACGACAATGAGGAGTCAGATTCTATCTTGAATATCACAAACCTCTATGCCAAGTAGCTCATACCCAATCTAAACTTGAAAGACCTGCTAGGTGGCCAAGAAAAAGTCAAAGCATGAGGACCAGACATAAGGTTACCGTGGATCCTCAGATCAGGGGACTAATAATATACACTAGCATATCTAGGAGAACTAGCTACTACCAACTAACCACTATGGCTATCTAGTGTATGGGTCTTAAGTGCATTGTTCTATAACAAACACCCACTAACAAGTACTCATATTCCATACAATTGCTCATAGAATGAAGCAATCTCCAACTCTTGAATTTATGCATCATTAGTGCAATTCTATTTGGATCTTAGATGCCCTATCTCTTAAGATTCTATGACTTGAAAGATTTAAGATCACGACCTTGTGAGACTTATTACATGGTCACCAAACCAAGTTCCGCAGCTATAGGTGATCTAAATGATTTTATCCAAATGAAAGTGAAGTAATGTAGAGAATAAGGTTAAGATAACCATATAAAGAATATCATTCAATTAAGATTATACCACGAGTGAAATAGTTCACAAGGCCAATCTCATTAGCTTATAGGGCACTATTCCAACAATCTCCCACTTGCCCTAAAGCTAATGCCTTGTGACCTTAAGACCTATCTTCATAAGATATTCTCTAAAGACCTTTTGCTTTTAAAGGTTTAGATAGTAGTTCTACTATATTCTCTTCTGAAGCAACTTTTATCTACTTAGTTGTCACCTTTATCAATTGATATCATATATAACACATCTAATGTGTTTGGATCATTAATGAGATCTTAGCTCAAGTCTTAAATTATCTTCCAAAGATAAATGTAGGCTCATACACACTAGGCACTACATCCAATGTTTGGATGAAGGTTTTATCTAAATACCTTTCTTTGTGGTTTCCAAAATCACAAAGTATTTCACCTTAGTGGTTATCTATACCATGGTATCTAGTTGTAACTATTCTAACACACCATGCCTCCATTAAAGCAAAATATGTAGCCAAAAGTGAATATTAGGTCATCTACATCGGATTGGAAACTAAAATCTAAAAACTTTACAAGTTTTAATTCTCCATTATTGTATACTAAAAGCAAATCTTTAGTGCTTCTCAAGTACTTAAGGATTGTTTAAATGGCCTTCTAGTAATATTCACCAGAATGGGATTGGAACCTACTCGTAATGCTTAGCGAGTGTGCCACATCCAATCTTGTACATTGAACAGCATATAATATGCTCTATGAAGTGGATGCATAAGGTATATGGGACATTCTATGTCTCTCATCATTAGTCTAAGGGGCCATATACTTGGAGAGACGTAGTTCATGTCCCAAAGGAAGGATTCCTCTCTTGAATTTTTCCATACTAAACTTCTTTAGTATCTTGTTAATATATGCGATTTGGGAAAGCTACAGTATCTTCTTTGATCTATCTCCATAGATACGTATTCTTAATACGTATGATGTTTCTCTCAAAACCTTCATGGAGAATGTATAGACAATCATACTTTAGTACACTCTAACATTTCTACCTCACTCCCAATTAAAAGGATGTCATAGTATAAAGCACAATAAATTGTACTGAACTCCCATTAGCTTTATTGTACTCACATAGTTTATATGCCTTTTTGACAAAGCTAACCAATTTAACTATCTTATCAAAAATATATGTTCCAAGTTTTAGGACACCATTTATAGTCTATAAATAGATCTCTAGAGTTTGCAAACCTTTTGCTCACTCCCTTTGGATGTAAAACCTTGTGGTTGCTCCATATATTTCTTCTTCAATGTCACCATTGAGGAAAGTAGTTTTAACATCCATTTGCCAAATCTCAAAGTCATAATATGCAGTTATGGCAAGTAGAATCTGAATAGACTTAGGTGTAGCAACCAGTAAAAAGGTTTCATCAAAATTAATGTTGAGTCTTTGAGTATAACCTTTTGCCACTAGTCATGCCTAAACGTCACCACTTCTCCATCTACCCCAAAGTTTCACTTATAAATCTACTTGCAACCAACAAGAACTATTTCTTTTGGTGGATCTACCAAAATCTATACGTTGTTTGAGTACATAGAGTCCATTTCAAATCTCATGGCTTCAAGCCAATGTCATGAATTTATGTCTAACAAAGCTTCCTCACAAGTCTTTGGATCATCATCCGATGCCCATCTCATGAAGAAATTTGAACCTTTTTGGTTACTTCTTGGTCTAGTCCGACCTTTTTAGAGATTGTGTCTAAGGCTCTTTGATATTTATTTATTTCTACCATTTATGGGATTTATTGATTGTCTTGAATTTTACCAAGTTCAATTATTATATTTTTTTTGTCTTATAGAAATTTCTTGTCCAAAAAAGTGGCGTTCCTCAAAATAAATACATTTTGTTCTGAAGGATTATAAAACTAATAACCCATAGACTCTCTTAAGTATCTCACAAACTTGTATAAGGTAGATATCTCCTACTATCCATCTTACGTAGGTGGGAGACCCCCAAACTTTTAGATATTGGTAAGAGGGTGCTTTGTCACCCATATCTCATATGTTGTTTTTGGCATCAACTTTGAAGGTACTATGCTTAATAAATTCATAGCCATCAATAAGGCATATCCCCTAAAAGGATATAAGCACATTAAAGAAGCTTATCATGGAATGTACCATGTCCAACAACATATGGTTGCTCCTCTCGGCTACTCCATTGTGTTGGGGTGAGCCGGGTGAATTCCATTGAGAGAGAATCCCATTCTCTTTTAGATAATCCAAAAATTTGGTACTTAAGTATTCTCTCATTCGATTCGATCGAAGAGCTTCAATACTAAGTGCCAATTACTTTTTCACTTCATTCCTATACACTTTGAACTTTTCAAAGGCTTTGGACTTGTACTTCATAAGATACATATGTCTGTATAAACTATAGTCATCGGTGTAGGTAATGAAGTAAGAGTTGTCTCCTCTCCCACTAACTCTTAGTAGTCCACAAACATTTGTATGGATCAAATTTAAAGGCTTTATGGAGCGCTTCGTTTGTCCTAAAAATGGAGCTTTGGTCGTTTATCCCTTCAAACAAGATTCACAAGTAGGAAGTCCTCAATGCCACTAACAATTAGCACTTTGAGAGCTTCCAACTTGTTCATCCTATTTTTGGAAATATGACCTAGTCTTGTATGCCGTAAAATGGCATGCTCTTGGATATCTAATTTTCTTAGTTGAAAGTCCATTAGCGATGGTTGAAAATTCAATATGTTCAATCCTTTGTTAAGTGTACCATAAGCTTTTAAAGAACCTATTCTTTAATGCCTTCAATCTACTATTTGATATAAAAAGATTAAATCCTTCACTATCCAAAATAGGAATAGAAATATTGTTCACAACAATATATGGTACGTGTTAACAAAGGTTCAATACAAATATGGAATTCTCTAAGTCTAACTTATTGTACACCTTTGGCTTAGGTCGCTCTTGCTCCTCTGCCTAGGCATAGGATCATATCCACATTACCTAGTTCTATTATTCTTTCTATTCTTCATAATAACTTACAAAGAAAAAAATCACATACAATATCATATATTTACGAGGAAGAATACATCCTAAAATGCACTTCAATAAAGTACATACCCTTTTTAAGGGTTGCAAGGTAACCTTTGCAAACAGTTTCCAATAGCCTATCTAGCTAAGTAGAAACAACTATATCCTCTATAATCTTCTTAACTCTTCCGAATACCTTTGATAGTTGTTTTCCCTTCGAGAAAGAGTATTTCTTCTTTTTACCTCCCTTTCTAGCACCCCCTTGAGCCCATAAACTTGGAGGAGGAAACAAATGTCAACACTTTAACTAATAGAACTCGGCGATGAGGATCAAATTCTTATAGAGATCATTGTCCATCACTACATTCTAGTAGAAAAAGATTCTCCAAGCCTAATCATCTTTAGACCATAGTTGATGTCACATGATTTCACATCTATCCTAGCTTGAAAGGTCTCTTTTGACAACATGAACTTCTCATACCTCGTTTGCTTTACAACTGTTTGTAAACTTTAACCAAGGTACTATTCATATGTCTTTGAGACTTTAAAGTTTGTAAATGCCATCATGAGACTAAGGGACAGGACAACTCTAAGCCCATTTTGTGAACTTTTCACGTGTCTCTAGATCTACATTAATCCTAAAGGGATTAGGAGTACCATGATATAGGATCTATATCCATTTCTAAGAATTTAGAATGATTTTTGAGATTCAGTTAATTGTGGAAGTTTGGCTTGATTGGTTTATTTGTTTCCAAAATAACATTGAGTGAAATTTTAGCCTTTCTTGAGATTTCACAAAACCTCAAAGGAAAAAAAAAGAGAATATGCATGTGATTGAATTTGATATTAAATCATGGCCCCATGAAGAATTCAAAAAATCATATTTATTGATGAGAATCAAGACCCAAATGACTTGCAAGTGGAACCCCATTTACGAGTGCCATCCACAAGCGATCAAAGGGTAGGAAACTTTTGCCTGTTGTATCTCATGCAACTTTGGATATATTTTGCCTCACTTTTCATATAGACCCCAATTTACGTTTGCCATCTATACTAATAAGTGTTGAGTCTAACCTATCAATCCTTCTTTATTTCAAGACAATCTTACAACATCTCTCATTTATGCATGCTAATGCATGAGGGTTCTTAAATAAAAATTGCATCTCATGCTAAGTGTATGCTCACAGCTTTTTTTCTAAGTGTGAACCCTATTTACGAGTGCCATCACACAAAATTAGTAGCATTGTCATGGAATACACTGTTGGTACAAACCTTGGATTAATTAAAACTCTTATGATTTGTATCCATTGAGACTTAATATTTGAATAACATTTAGACATTCTAAGTGGAAGGTTTTTGCTTGCAAAGATCTAATCATTTTTATTTTCATATTTAAGTTCTTTATATCCTAATCATGCATCTCATACATCGATAGGATATGGAATGCATAAATCAATAAATACACATGGCATGCTCCTAGGGTGGGATGACCATAAGCCTAACCAAGTGATGCACTTAGAGCCATAGGTGCATCACTCAATTGATTTTAAGTGAGTTGATTAAATTAAACTATTACATGAGTGTATCCCATATATTCATGGGTCTTCAAGCCTCCTTGGATCCTCTTTGCTCCTTGTAACTTTTACAAGATAAAGAAAACCTCACTCTTAGTAATTCTACTCTCATAACTTTTACAAAATAGAACAAAAAGCATGCAGGCCCCATTTCAACAACTTGAAATAAATAAAATCAATATTAACGGCTTATGATCATCCCTATTCATTCATCATTCATTCAACAATTAAATGAATAATAAATAAATCTAGAATTAGCAATTAATTCCAACAATTAAATACTTATCTCATAAACAAATAATTGGCCAAGAAAAAATAAGCATAACCATTATGCATCTCAATTTTGCAATAATTGGAGATCAATTTTAACAAGATTTAAGAAGCAATCAAAAATATCAAACATAGTTTTGAGAACTCGCACAATACATGTGCATCCATTGTGTATGATTTGAATTAATTTTTAGTCACTTAAGGAACCAAAAGAAGGCTCAAAACTCAATGAACCCTAAACATGGGACTACTAGCTAAGGCAAGCTCATGGATGGGAGAAACTTTCAGCCACTGCTCTATTGTGGCTGCCATGTGCCAGCAATCTAAGAGGTTTTAGGGTTAAGTCTAAGCAAACACCTTCTAAACATAAGAACACACATTATGGATGAAATTTTAGGTCTAAGACACCTTTCAAAACTAAAATTTCAAGTGCTCAATCACTCTTCAAAAATCAAGTTCAAGTGAGAATCAAATTCTCCAAAAATCTCCAACCAAGCTCCAATCTCATTGGATCTAAAAATGATCAAAACTCTTTTAGCCATAAATAAACATGCTATATCAACATATAACATCAATTAATGTCAAATCAACATTTAACATTAATTACTATGAATTAAAATATACTAACTTCATGAATTAACACTTAAATCACATAATAGCATGCTTTCAATTCGTCAATCAAGGAGCTACACACAACATCAACCAAATACTCCAATCCATCAATTGAATCCAAAATTTGGTGATCTAGATTAATCCATCACTTGAATCATTCAACTAAGCAAAATCTAAATTTAAGCATGATTTAGGCTTTGATGCCACTAGAAAGCAAGTAAGGTACTAGGATCTAATTATCAAACTTCAAAAGCATCAAAATTAACTAGTGCTTACAAGCATAACAAGGATCTAATCATGCTAGAGATTCATATTTGGTGAGAGAATTACCTTGAAAAGCAAAATTCAAGGAGAGAGTAGTGAACTCTTCACTATTCCCAAAATTGTCTGCAACTCGTGCAGCTAGAAGAGTACAAAAATTGCCCAACCAAAACTCCTCCAAAAATTTCAATAAAATTAATGAATGCTTTCAACACCTTAAAGAACTTTGTGTAAAAATTTCCAATCAAAAATACCTATAGAACTCCCTAGAAAAATTTTCCAAACCAAATTTTGTGCAGGTGGATCTCCAAAATCTAGCAAGTTAAATGCCGTACCTCAATTGTTATGATCCACACACCAATTAGATATTCCAAGATCTCTAATCTATAAGTTGGAGTAAGACCAGATATTCAACAATGGTGGAGGCATATTTTAGATTGGAAGAAGAAGAGAGCAAAGCTCTCAACATATGAATGCAATGCTTGCAAAATGGTTTTGAAGGAAATTTGCAAAGATTCTAATCTTCACACCTTTGATGCTATGACTGATCCTCTCTCTCTATATCTATATATAGATGCAAAAAATGTGTGATGCCAAGCTGGCATCACCAAATGGATGAGGGGGGGGGGCGCAATCAAATGGTTTGCCATGTGGAAAATATAAATTCAAATACCATTTAAATTTCATTTGCATCTTAATTACTTTGGAATCTCATTTCAAATTAATTAAGATGCTATTTCAAATTTCATTTGAATTTTTCCTCCAAAAAAATTATATTATTCCCATTAATTAAATTAAATACTTTAATTTAATTAATTAACCTTTATCTTAACGATTAAGTCAAACAAGCTCAACTCTTTAAGTTTAATTTTGTTAACTTAGCTCTTTAAGTTAACTTGACCAATTAATGGTCATGTTGGCACCAATAATTAACTTCTTAATTATTGATCTAATTTAACTCCTTATATCAATTGATTAATTTAACACTTAAATTAATCAAGCCAAAATTGACCTTCAAAATTGGCACCTAAAAATTGGTCTCGTGGGAGAAATCGTTTTCTAACAATTAGAAAATTTTCTCCTAAAACTTAGGAAGCAAATTGGCTTTTGTGTGTGACCCAATAGGTTCTACCATTCATTGGATATGGGCTCATAACTCCTTGTGACTTTTGAATATCTTGTATTCATTATAGTTTAAAACGCTTTTTAAACTAGTCAACTCAATTCAATTAATTCCATTAATTGAAGAGTACCCAATCTCCATAGTCAATATCTAACCTCAAGCCTATGGAACCCAACTAATTGGCCAAAATAAATATTTTGGAGAACTATCATCACTCTATGCATGCCATGCAAATACAATTTTTTCATTTCCTATCTCTTGAAAAAGGCTTAAGGCAAGATATTTATCGACTCCCTAATAGCTTTGACACTATGACTCTATTCTCTATATTCGATCCCATTGTGTGACCTCACATTTAGAAAACTTATTTTCTAAATTGTCACACCACCTTGTGCAAAGATTTTTGGAAATCAATTATTATAGAATACGTAGAAGATGCACCCACCCTTCACAAACAGCAAGGAGTTGGATTTCATCTTGGATCTTACAAATCTCTATGCCAAGTAACTCATATCCAATCTCAATCCAAAAGACCCACTAGGTGGTCAAGAAAGAGTCAAAGCACGAGAACCAGACATAAGGTTACCATGAATCCTCAGGTTAGAGGACTAATAATATGCACTACTGTAAGTAGGAGAACTAGCCACTACAACTATCTAGCAGATTCTCTTATAGGTCTTTAGTGCCTTATTCGCTAACAAGCACCTATTATTATGCACTCGTATCTCATATAATTGCTCATGGAATAGAGCAATCTCCAACTGTTGGATTTATGCATCATTAGTGAAAGCTTATCCAGATCTTAGATGTTTTATTTCTTAAGATCCTATGACTTGGAAGATTTAAGATTATGACCATTTGAGACTTATTCCATAGTCACCAAACCAAGTCCCACAATTATAGATAATCTAAGGGCTTAATCCAAATATGAGTAAAGTAATATAGAGCATAAGATGAAAATGGCTATATAAAGAATGTCATTCAATCAAGATTGTATCATGAGTGAAATAGTTCACAAGGCTAATCTCATTGGCTTGTAAGGTACTATTCTAACACGATTATCCATGAAAGAGACAAACTTGAAATATTTTGAGAATATTTTTTTTTCAAACTATTTTTTCTCATACATGTCTGATAAAAACATCCTTAAGCATTCCTCAAGCTATGGTACCATTGTACGAACATGTTACACACTGCCATCAAGAACTATCATCTCTATTGAGATCTTCATAAACTTTGTAGATTTCTAATATATGGAGATTTTATGATAAAGTCCTCTAATTTGACTATGTACCCAATAAAGGGATAAAGTCATAACATAGTTCAAAGTAAATATCCTTTTGATGGGGATGCTATACATAGTTTATACTCGTGTGGGTCAAGAGTAATATACAATTTAAGCTTGTGCATCAATGAGTATATTTAACTTGAGTAGACATTTTATTCTCGTGTCATGGAGTCAACTTGAATTTGATAGACAATTTATACTCATGTCAAGGAATTTACTTAATTTTGATTTATTAAATAGCTTATACTTTTATCAAGAAATACATGGAGAGCTTGTAACATAAAGATTTTAGATAGTTTATACTCATAACTAGGAGCATCACTAACAATTTAAACTCTTTTCATGGAGCACATGAGAAGACTTCAACTCAAAGATTTCAAATAGTTTATGCTCGCATCTTGGAGCATTATTAACAATTTAAGCTCTTATCAAGCAAGTGTTGGAATAGTGCCCCGTAACCAATTTGATTAGCATGTAAACTATTTCACTTGTGATATAATTTTAATTGAATGATATTCATATTTCAATGGCCATCTTTGTCTTATGCTTAATTTAATTCAGTAGCATTTGTCAGAAGCCTTTAGATGACATAAGACTACAGGACTTGATCATGCACAAGGTGATGATTATGAAATAAGTTTTACATGATCATAATCTTAAAATATTTTTAGTCATAGAATCTTACGAGATAGAGAATCTAAGATTCGGATAGACTTGCACTAACGATGCATAAATCCAAGAGGTTGGATATTATTCTGTCTTATGAGCAATCTATGTTAGACAATGGTGCATGTTAGTGGGTGCTTATTAGAGAACAAGTTCATTGAAGGCCCACTTGGAGAGTCCACTAGATAGTTATAGTGGCAAGTTTTCCAACTTACACTATTGAATATAATTAATCTTTAGATTTGAGGATCTATGGTAACCTTATGTTTAGGTCCTTATGCTTTAACTCTTCCTCGACCACTCTATGGGTCGTCTGGTTAAGCTTGGGTATGAGCTACTTAGACATGAAAGTTTGTGAGATCCAAGATAGAATCCATCTCTTTGTCCCTGTGAAGGGCAAGTGCATCTCCTATGTATTTTAGAATGATCGATTCCCCAAAATCTTTGCATAAGGTAGTATGACAATTTGAAAAAAGAGTTTTTCAAAGATGAGGTCATAAAGGAGAATCAAACGTTGGGAATAGAAATGTAATTATCAAAGCTATTAGGGAGTCGGAAAATATCTTATCCTAGGCCTTTTTTAGGAGATAGGAGATGGAAAGACCATATTTGCATGGCAAGCATAGAGCTAAAATGGTTTGCTAATAGCATATTCATTTCGGCCAATTAGTTGGGCTCTGTGGGCATAAGTTGGACATCGACCATAGATATTAGGTACTCTTCAATTAATAGAGATTAATTGACTTGAGTTATTAGTTTGAAGGAGTTTAAACTAATGTGCATATTTTGATATTCCAAATATCCCATGAGTTGTGAGCTTATGTCCAATGAATGGTAGAATCTAATGAGTCACATACAAAAATGAATAGAAAATTCTATTTGATGAATGGAATTTTCTAAGAGTTAGCAAAATGACGGATCTTGTAGAGGAAAATAATTGTCTAATTTTAGATTAGTTTGGCTTGATTGAGTTAATTGTTAAATTGAACAAAATAATTTAAGGCATTAAATTAAACCAATTAAATTGAGTTAATTTAATTGATGCCATATGACATTTAATTAGTCAAGTTAACTTAAGGAGTTAAGTTAACACTTTCTAGCTCAAGGAGTTAAGTCAAAACCAATAAATTAAATTAAGGAATTAATTTAATTAATGTGAAGAATTAATTTTGGAGGAAAATTCAAATGAAGTAGTTCATTTGAGGTGCATTTAGAATTTATTTGGATGACATTTCATGAGATGAAATAAAGACTCCAAATGAAATTCAAATGCAAATGAAATTCACATTTCACATACGACTTGCCTTGCTTAGGTAGTACCTCACCTCGTAGGATGTGTGATGCCAACTTGCATCACACCTTCCCTCCTCTATAAAAAGAGAGTAGGTGGCCACAAGCAAGACTAACATTCTAAATTCTCCTTTTCCTTCCAAAAGTGTGATCCACTCATGTGTTGAAGTTTCACACATTCTTCTTCACTTTCCCTCCCAAAATTGGCCTTCATCACTTCTTTATCTTCTGGAGTTCCAACTTTCTAGAGGTTGATTGGGACTTGCCTATGGTTTTTGGATCATTTCATTAGAGTATAGACACTTGGATAGCTTTGCTCTTTAGGGATCCATTACATGGCAAATTGTTTGGAGACAGATTTAGAGCACTTGCCAATTTTTATTTTCCAAAAATCTTTATTGGACATTCTCTAAGGAGTTGGAGAGGTGCTATCAAATTTTAGCCAAATCGAAGGTGGTTTGCCAGGGCACAAGTTGCCTGAATTCTGTTATGCTAGGAAGTGACAAATTTGAAGTGTTCAAGCTTATCTTCATTTCTACCTCGGATTTTTAGCGTTCAAGGTATTTAGCCTTTATCCAAATCCACTTTACAGCATGATTTGATGTTGAATTGAGTGTAGTCAAGTTTTGATTTAGCTATTTTTGCTTTACTACATGGATCCTTTTACTACACTCTATTTTAGAAACGCATAAAGAGACTTTAGCTTAAAGATTTTAGATAGTTTATGCTCTTATCTAAGAATATTATCCAATATCTTCATCATTAATGACACCATTTAAATCTTCTTGTTCATCAGAATTCATGCTCATTTTAATATTATGTGTACAAGTTGCCAAATCTTCAAAAATATTTGTTTTGATTTCTTGAAATAGGCAACAAAGACTCCAATGCATTCCTTGAATACACTTATCAATCACTGAAGCCTCTGATAATTGATTTTTGTAGTTAAGGATCGAATTTCTTTGGCAGTTGATGTAGTCAATGATAGATTCTTCTTTTCACTGGCGAGAGTTTTTGATTCAATCATACTGATTGTGCTCCAAGTATTTGAGAAGTGATTGAGGAACTCTTGTTCCAATTACCCCCAACTATTGATGGAGTCTGCCCCAAGTTAGTAAAGGCATTGCCCTCTAATGATCGAACATATTATTTTACCGAATAATCTTCATATGTCTCATTATTATTACAAGTCTCAATAAAATAAGCCATATGATGCTTTCAATTGTCTTTGCCACCAAATTGTTAAAACGTCCGAGCTAGAAGCCTATCAACATCTTCAAGTTGTCAATCCTTTGAGTGTATGGCATGGTATAAGTCATAGAAGACTTAGAACTTCTCTCAAGTTTATCTTTGATAGTCTATATGACAAACTTCTTTAGTAGATCAATGGGAATTAGTCCATTAGTGGAAACTTGTAGCTCTTTTGTTGCAGTCTTTTCATTTTTAGATGATTGTTTCCTTGTGGATGTTTTGCCTTTGCCATAAATCAACTTGTTCTCCCACCGTGAAACTAGCATCAACATTGTCTACCTTGTTCGTCAACTTGGAGATTTGAGAGTTTTGCTCTTAGATATGCTTTGCTTGTCCTACAATGGCCTGCGTCAAATTTGCAATTTATTTCTCCAATGTTATAGTACTTTTCACCATCCCCAATACCATGCCTGGTGAATTTGATGTTGAACAGAGAATGAATGATGTGGATTTCTCCTTTGAGTCTCCATCATCTTTATTCATATCAATAAAATACAGTGATGCCTTTTCCACAGTAAGCAAAGAAGCCACCTTCGGAGATGATTGCAACTTCTTGTATCTACTTCTTGAGATAACGCCAACACTTGTTGCTCTAGCAATTAAGGACTTTGAGGTAGTAATTTCAATGCAGCAGTTTTGTTGGTAGCCATTTGATACTTCAATCTTGATGAAGAAAATGGGATGAGAGGTAGAGATTGTCCCGCTAGGCGTGCCAAAAATTTGTAAGCGCACATTTCTAGTCTGCAAACAATTAAATTACAAAAAAATTATATAAATAAAATTAAAATAAAACTCATCAATTTTTGATTCAAGCTCTAATCTAATTCTCTCATTCTTCCCTTTCAAATATGATCTTTAAAATTTAATAAGTTTTATGAAGGATGCTTTGAATGTCGGGAATCTCATTAAATTTGATTTGAAGAAAATAACGTCAATTCTAGAGTTTTGTACCTTGATCTTGAATCAAACACCAAAATATGATGAACTTCCCGAAGAATGACTTGGACACCATAGATCTCCCTGAATTTGCTTGAGAGAATTGCCAATTGAACAAGATTTGAATTGTTTATGTTGCAAAATTGGGTGAGGTCTTGGACATTTAACCCAATAGACATTTATATTTGAATGGATCTTATCTATATCTTGAAAGAATTGCAATTCTTGTTGGATTAGAAATTTTCCTTGTGAAAAGATGTGGATAGATAATACACATCCATATCTAAGAAAATAACTTTTGCTTGTGTGGGATAATAATAATCGTCCATATCTAGGAGGATAATTCTCTCTTGTGTGGGATAAAAATTATTCATATCTCCATTGACTCCTAGTTGAATTAGATTCTTGGAAAATTTTCCTAGAAATAGGCCATCTTCCTAGGAGTTTTATACACAACTTAAGTATTCACTCTCTCCATATGCTCTCTCTATACTCATATAGTTCTTTTCTCTCAATCTTTCTTGGACTATTACCAAATTATCTCCAAGGGTTTAAGATGTGTAAGTTTGTGGAAACTCTAGTAGCAATCCCACAAGTTGGGTAGAGATTGAGAAAGCCGTATGAGAGTAAAGAATGTTGAGTCTATACTTGGGAGATGGTCGAATCAAGAAATTTTGAGTCTACGTGCAATCAGGGCTTGTAGGTGAGCTTCGATCAAAGATGGTGTTCGTGAAACTTCCACTAATTAAGATCAAAGATGGTGTTCATGAAACTTCCACTAATTAATAGGTAACATTAAACCATCCATTTCATTCTATATAGATCAAATAATTATTTATGTGCAATTATTTTCAACAATGGTATCAAAGCCAAGAGAGCTCATTCTTGCCTATTGATTTGATCAAATTAAATGAAATTATTTTATGCATAAAATTTATAATTTTTGAAAGCATGAAATTTTGGCATGAATGTTTCACCATATGTAAAACTTGGCATACATATCATGTGGTTAAATTTTGGTGATAAATGGACAGGTAGTTTGAGAGAAAAATTGAATATAACATTAAGATTCATTTTCGTAAATTAAAAATTTTGAACTTAAATTTTTGTTTTGATGCAAGTTGTTTAGATTATCATGTAGAGTATTGAAAGAGGTTCGAAACAATATATCACTCATCAAAAACATATTTGAAATGAGACAGATATGATTTTTTTTGAAGTTTAGCTTGAAAATTGAATTCCCAGCAAAAATTCTTTTAGCTAAAATAGAATATTTTTTGTGATGATTATTATAATATTTCTATCATATTGTAGAATTGATAAATTATTCAAAAGAATAAATTATGCACCTAGAATAAGCATAAGATAAGAGAGAGATATATGTTTGTTTTGACCTAATTATTTTAATTTATTAATTTCATTGGGAATTAATTGAAATTAATTGAAAATATTTTTTTGGATATTTGCATATAATAGTTGCATGCAAATATATATGTGATACTGCAAAGAGCTTGATGGTCCGGAACTCCGGTGGATTTAGGTGATATTGGGCCTGAGATTTGCAATAAGAACAAATGTAAACTAGCCGAGGTGCCCCGGCTAAGGCACTCCGATGCTCAAGTCAGGTTTCCGGTGAGATGGAGAGTGTTTAGAGAGTATATAGTAAACAGTAAATTTGCAATACCTTGAGCGTGGTGGTGTTGGCCTGATCTATAATCTGATAATGGCGTGAATTTACCCAAGTGCCCTTGTCAGGTACACTTGAGCTTTCCTCATAGCCGGGGTAGGATAGTCATTTCTGCTCAAATCTCGGGGCTGGGCCACGTGGCGCGATCTCTTGTTTTCCTGGGTAGTACCATCAGTAGGAGCACGCCTCTGCCAGAGTTGTTGGCAGAGTTGTCAGGGTTGGTGGGAGCGGTTACATCCGTATGCAGTAGTACATCTGCCACCACGTGTAATCATTGCATAAAGGTTCAACTTGTCCCATCTGCAATCGGGGGTCGATTCATGTCGACCAAACTTAGATGATGAGTTCGGGAGCAGCCTCCAGGTCGATACAGGTCGACCGCGCGGCTTACCATATGGGATCGATACTAGTCGACCAGTCTGACTTCGCCACTGGGCTATCATCACAAGACTTTGGAAGAGGCCCTCAAGTCGATACGGGTCGACCACGGGGCTTCTTATACGGGGTCTATACAGGTCGACCAAAGTGACTTGCCTCAGGGTTTAGTGGGTTGAATCCTCTGATCTTGGGCCTGTTGGGCCTGCTGGATTATACTATTTCACATTAGACCCATTAGACCCATAATTTTGACCCATATTGGCACAAATTTCTAAAATAAATTATAAGTTTACATAATTGACATATATTATTAATAAAAAAGAAACGAAATATTATTAATATTTTAGAAACCTTTTGGCATTATTATTAATTGACATATATTATTAATAAAAAAGAAAAAAAATCTTTTGGCCCCTTAATTTCTCCTTTTCCACGCTTCCCACGTTCATTCCAAATCCCCAACCCAATTTGGAGTCTTCTCTCTTCTCCTATAGGAAATTATATATTTTGTATAAACCTCCCACACCCCTAAACTACGTAGCCACAAACTACACACCATTCTCTTTGAAAATTATTATTGTTATTTGAAGATTGTGGATGTTCTCTATTCGCTTGTACAAAAACACACATGTTGAAAGTGAGAATATAAGGGTTCTTGTGTATGGATTGTTATTTAAATTTCATTTCTCTATTTTAAAGAGGTTTTGTGATAATTTAGTAATTGATTTTGCATAGGGTGAAAGCATTGTTCAAATAACAATTGAATATATCCCCTTGACCGATTTTGCTTATTTTAGGGTTTTTTTTTTTTTGTTGCTGTTTAAACAATCTATAGAACTCCTATAGTGATTCTATCTAATTTTTGGGCGTTTTCAATTTATATTTCAATTTAAAAGTGTACTTGAATGTTGAAGGTGGGTGCTAAAATTTAGAGTGAGGCATTTAAGGTAACCTTTTCATGAATTTTAGTTTATTTGTATGTTCTATGTGATTTCTTGTGTTTATATCTCGATTTTGATTTACTTTTACAAATTGTTGTGCTAGTGTTAGTTCTATTTTAATGCAATGACCTTTATACCATTAATATGTACTTAGATGATGCACGTGTTTTTGCATTCTGTTCTTCTTGGAGATAATTGCAACTGAGGAAGGATCTTCTTGGAGATAATTGCATTATGTTATTTTCTTTTAATGGCCGTATTTCATGTCCACTAGTAACTCCCAATTCTTATAGAAGTCCAGCCTCCAGCCATTGAAATTAAATTGAAATATCGAAAAATTATGTGACGAGCCAAAATAATGAAGAGAATTTGAACGTTAAATTCGTACTTGTTTCAACTTTGTCTTTGCATCTGAAAATTATTGTAATGGCTACTTTAACTGTATTTTTTGAAAGACATGATATTTGCCGGCTCTTCAGTCAGGCCAACTTTAAGGCAATAATTACAGTAATTGTGGCAGTTTGACTTTTATGCTTCAAGATTACATGTGTCGGATAGCTGATTAATCATTAAGCCAGGATTCTCGGGATTATCCATTAATGCAACCATTCACCTGAATAGTTTGGACACGTTTTCCCCGAATTAATGTTTTTACCAAGTTGATTGGACATCAACCACTAAGATAGCATCCATAACCTGGAATTGGATTACATGCATATATATACATATATGAGTCAAGGTGACTCATAATTTCTTGCCTAAAAATCAAATCTTAAAGCCTAATACTAAGGCGTAAAATTCAATCTCAATAAATGAGTTGTCAATCAAAATCATAACTTTAGATAAAATTCAAAACATTCTTAGTAGTTGAAATAAATCCAAACATGAAAAACTCTAAATGTCCAATTCTCTATCAACTGGAAGTTAATTAAACAATATAAAGAAAAGACAAGAACTAAATCCTCAATATAACAATGATACTAAAATACTACTAATTCCTCATTAGAAGTCTTTCAATTTTGATTCTTGTCAAAAACAAGTTCAGCTTCCTTATTAGGGCTAGGGTCCAAATTTGCCAAAAAGAACTTTAAAATACAAGAGTGTGAATAAAAACCTCGGTGAATGTTAAGTATGTGTGATGTGAGTTCATAAACATTGCATGATCAAAATAATTTGAAGTCATTATAGTTGAAGAGAAACAAGTGAATCAATTATATAGTGAATAATAATAAAACTGAAATAGAACAGTAATCATCTTCAATAGGCCAACATTTAAATGCGATAATCAAATAATGATTGCTGTAGCCAGTCAATCTTATGACTCTTATCATAATAGTCTCTTATTACTTCAAACAAGGTGCAACCTTATCAAATAGTGGCTGAGCAGGAATCCTACAACCAACTACAGCTACAAATGGCTTCTGTTGTGTGTTAAAGGGATTAGATCAATGGAGTTTGGGGTTCAACTGGCAAGCAAACTATTGTCTAGTGAAGTTCCTCACACACTTAGACCAAATTGGCCAACTAATAGTAACAGTAGTAGTAACAGTAAATCTAGTCATTACTGTTGCCATCGTATTTAATTGCAAGTCTAAAACCATGTTGAAATAATATCAACGACTTTAAAAGAAATTGCTTTTCTTGCATCACAAAATAAAATAGAGAAATTCATGTGCCAATAGAATATAATTATAGTGTAGTGTAAAAGTTGAAAACAAGTAACAAGTAGGTTATACTCTATCATATATTCTTCTAGATTGTGAAACATAATATTTTATATAATGGGTGAATTACATCCATATTCTCTAAGGTTTGATATAATTATAAAAAAAATGCTCGTTGTTTTGAAAATTACATTTACCCCCTAAACTTTCAAACTAAACAACAATGTTGATGGAAAGTTTAAAATGATCAAAATGCTCTTCCTTAAAAATTAAAAAAATGAAAAAATGAATAAACTTATAGAAATATCAAAAAACAAAATACCCTTGGACCTATTTATAATATTTTTAAATTTATGAGAGTTTGTTTGATATAATTTTATCACTTTTAATTTTTTAAAATTATATTTATATTTATATACATATACACATACACATATATATTGTATACAAATATATATATATATATACTCTATGTGTGCATGTATATACCATCATGGTCACCCCCTCCATCCCCACCAGCAACGACCCGCTGCTACCCCCACCCCACACGCATCCCCACCGACAGTAGCCAGTTACTGCCTCATACCCATCCCCATCAGTAGCAGCCTGCTGCTGCCCCCCACCCCCACCCTGATGGCCGCCTAATGTTGCCAATTGTTGCTTGCTGCTCAAGTTGCCATGGCAACAAGCAGAAGAAGAAAGGAAAGGGAGAAAGGGCACCGGGTGGGTACCAGGGGTAGGTTGGGTAGGGTTTTATTTTTTTTAAAAAAAATTATTTTTTTAAATAATAAATAATTTAATTAACATATATATTTAAATTTTTAATTATTTTGTTTTGAATTAATGAATTAATAAATCTATAAGTTTATTTTAGAGAGATTTATTATTTAAATAAATATTTTAAATATTTTTAAATTTAGATATGATTATTATTTTAATAAAAAGTATAATTAAATTTAAAAAAATTATCTTTTTTAATTAATAAATAATATGGGTTAAGAATTCATATATTAATTTTTTTATTTTTTAAGGAATAAGTAAAAATGACTAAATTGTAAATATGTTTATAATTTCAATTTTATTAAGCATATAGTAAAAATTATATTTTTAGATGGTAGATTTAAATTTTTATCATTTTAATTTTAATTTAATTTATTTTCAATTAATAAAAATGTTTAATTAAATTATTTTAGATGTCATTATTATTTTTAATTTTAAAAATTATTAAAAATATATTATCATGATAGATTTAATTTATTTTAATTTTTTACTTATTTTAATTTTAGTTACATTGAATTGAATTTAAAACTTATGTCCCAGTTTAATATTAATGAAGTCAATGTTATTGATAATAACAATGCTTTAGAGTTTCTTAAGCTAATAAAAGATCCAATTTTAAGATTTAAAATAATTGATCAATTTGATAATATATTTTCTTCTTCATCTTCTAAAACTGAATTTGTTCTTGATAATAAAGATAACGAGCCATATTCTATGTCTGAAGTTTATAAGATGTTAGATAATAGAAATAAAAATAGTAATCCTACTTCTGTTAATGATCTAAAGTAGGAAGTTGATAATTTAAAAAACGAGATTATAGATGTTAAAAGAAATAATATGTTTTTTGAAGAAATGATGAGAAAATTAGAAATTTCTCAAGGTAAATAGGCTATACCTAGGTTAGATAATCTTGATAGTTTATTTGATTATTTTCCAAATAATTTACCTACTAATTTCCAAAGTAATGATTTTCTTTCTAAATTATAAATGTTTACATCACAGAAATAGTTAATTAAAATTAATCTTTTAATTGATGATAAATTTTCAAACAAATTAATTGCTTTAGTTGATAGTGGCTCTGACCTCAACTATATTCAAGAAAGTCTTATTCCTACCAGATATTTTGAAAATACTTCTCATAATCTTCGATCTACCAATGGTGAGAAACTTGATATTAGTTAAAAATTGTCAAAAGCTTTTATTTGTAAAGATAAAACTTGTATTCCTTCAAGTTTTCTTTTGGTCAAAAATATTTTAAACTAAATTTTACTTGGTACCTTTTTTTTAAAGAAAATATTTCCTTTAAAGATGGTTGATCAAAAGGGTTTTATAGGAACTTATGAGAATAAAGATTTACATTTTCAGTTTATAGCTTAAGCCTTTTCTAGAACTCTTAATAGAATTGAAGACTTAATAAAAGGTAAGAGTAATCATGTTAATTCTTTAAAATAGGAAATTGTTAATCTTAATATATATGAACAATTAGTTAATTCTGAACTTAAAGAAAAAATTTCTTTTCTTGAAAATCAATTTTCTTTGTCTGTTTGTAATTAACACCCTAATGCTTTTTGGAATAGGAAAAAGCATATTGTTGATATTCCTTATGAAGATAACTTTGATGAAAATATCCCAACTAAGGCTAAACCATGCCAAATGAATTCTGAGTATCTTGTTTATTGCAACAAGGAAATTGAGTTCTTGCTGCAGAAAGGTCTTATTAGACATACCAAGTCTCCTTGGTCTTATACTACTTTTTATGTTAATCAACATAATGAACAAGAGCGTGGTGCCCCTAAATTAGTTATAAATTATAGACCTCTTAATAAAGTTTTAAAATGGATTAAGTATCATATTCCTAATAAAAAGGATTTACTTGATATATTGTTTGACGCTAATATATTTTCTAAATATGATTTAAAATCTAGTTATTGGCAAATTCAAATTATAGAAAAAGATAGGTTTAAAATTGCTTTTAATGTTCCTTTCGAGCAATATGAATGGAATGTTATGCCCTTTGGTCTGAAGAATGCCCCTTCAGAATTTTAGAAAATTATGAATGATATTTTTAATCCTTACAGTAATTTTATTATTGTTTATATTGATGATATCTTGGTTTTTCCTAATACTATAGAAAACCATTTCAAACATCTTCATGTTTTTAAACAAGTTATTATTAATAATGGACTTGTCATTTCTAAATCTAAAATGATACTTTTTCAAACTAAAATTAAATTTTTAGGTCATTTTATTGAAAAAGAAAAAATTATTCCTATTAATAGAAGTATTGAATTTGCTTCAAAGTTTCCAGATAAAATAACTGATAAAACTCAGTTGCAGAGATTTTTAGGTAGTTTAAATTATATTTCCCCTTATTATAAAAATTTGGCTGATGATACTGCTATTCTTTATGATAAACTTAAAAAGAATCCTAAACCGTGGAGTGATATTCACACCCATGCAATAATAAAAATTAAAAATAAAGTTAAACAATTGCCTTGTTTGATGCTTTCTAATCCTAATTGGGATAAAATAATGGAGACCAATGCCTTTGATATAGGTTATGGTGGTATTTTGAAACAAATTAATCCTAATAATAAACAAGATATTCTTGTTTGTTTCTATTATGGTAAATGGAATAATAGTCAAAAAAATTATACTATGGTTGCCAAAGAGATTTTTGCAATTGTTAAATGTGTTTTAAAATTTCAAGACGATTTAGATAATCAATTTTTAGCAATAAAAATTGATTGCCAAGCTACTCAGTTTATGTTTAATAAAAACTTTAAACATAATGTTTCTAAACAAATGTTTGCAAGGTGACAAGCTTATTTAGCCCCGTTTGATTTCAAAATTATTTATAAAAAAGGGATAGACAATAGTCTTCTTGATTTTCTGACTCAAGAATTTTTGTAGGGACAATGATTTGTCATAATAAAGGAAGAGGTGCTAATCCCTTCTCTAATAGAGGAGGACGAGGTTCTAATGCTGCTATTTCAAGGCCATTAATACTGCACGGCAAACAAAGCTTATAGCTTCAAATATTTCCCAAGCATCATATGCTTCTTCCAGTCATAACCCAAACATTACTCCTAATGATCCTTTATTTGCAGAATTTCTGCAATTCAAGCAATTCAAGGAAAGTTTTGATAGAGCTTTGGTTCTAACCAATTAGCCCCTTTGACGCAAGAAGAGTCTAATAGATCTTCTAATCCTTCTTTTGTTGATGTTACCATTAATACAACTATCCCTGTTGATGAGGATTCTCTCACAACATTTGATCAAAAGGACTACAAGGAGATAATAATGATCCTTGAATATAATGATCTCAAATGTAGACATGATCCATGGATAATAATTCAAATGTATTTAGGTACAGCATCATATGCTATTGGGTCTTATAAACATAGATCTTATTATGAAAGTATTTTAATAACTATTGGTTCTTGTGAGATTTCTCAATTTTATCCAAGCTCACAAGACAAATCTGTTTTTAATTTTTCAAAAATTGTTATTAAAAAACTCATTTCAATTGAGGAATGGGGAATATCTTCTCTTAAAGAGAGAATTTTTCATAAAAGATAATAGAGTTGTCTATAAGTTTAATTTTTTGGATTATATCCAAGCTTTTCAAAAGGTATTCTGATATGAAAATCCCAGAAAAAAACACACATGGTTTATAAAAGTGTGTCCTGAAGTTTTCCAAAATTATATTCCAAATTGGTTTTTGAACTAATGGAAATCTTACGGCTGACCCATTATATCCTCCCAGAATAATTCAGACAGGAATTTGACAAATGGGTCAATTGTTCTCCTAAAATTAAGGAGGCTGAAGCTGAAAATCAGATGATTTTAAACAAAGCTGCAATCTTCTTTTCTGGAGTTTTCAATTCCCTGGATTTAGAAATGGGTTCCAAAAGTTAGTTTTTTAGAAGATAATATTCCTTGTCTCTATCGAATATTTTATATTAAGTGGTGGAACAAGATGTTGCAGACTGATAAGACTACAGGAAATATTGAAGGCCAAGAAACCTTAAATAATATTGTTAAGGTCACACAAATTTATATGAATTTTGCTGATAAAGATAAAAAGAAAGAAGCTTCATCAATTTTGGGAAAAGCTTATGAGAAAATTAAAATGAAGAAAGGCAACTTGGTTAAAGTAGATTTGTTAAATGAGGTTCTTAATATGGCCCAAGTAGAATTAAAGGATCAGTTTGCTGATATTGATGAAGATATTGAAATTTCTAGTGATACCAAAGATACAGTATCTATGGCGACCTCGTCTAAATCAAAGACTAATGATAATCAATTTGAATGTCTTGCTGGAGAATCTCAAGATCCAAATGATGATGTACCATCATATTCAGAAAAGGCTCTTGATGATATGTTGGAGTCATTGAGAAAAGAAAATCAGTCTTAATGATGCCATAGATGATATCAAATCACAGTGAGAGTGGAGAAAGTTGTTGTGATGTGATTTTCAATAATTCTGTAATAGGACAAATAGTGCTCTAAATTATACAGATACTATTTGCTTTTTTCTTTTATTGTTACGGATTCAAAAATTTTGACGTCCGCACAGTTTTTGCTTTTTACTATTCAGACTTCACAATTATATTTTGAAATTTGTAATAGTTTCTTTTCCTTTTCTATTTAAAGGATCCCAATTGTATAGATAGACAGAGCAAGAATTTAGAATTAGAATATTTAAGTTTTCATATTTTCTTTGTACTGATTACACCCTTTGTAATTTTCATTTCTATAAATTAATAAATTATTGGGGCAGATTAAAGCATACACTCCTTGTTGTTTTGGTCTCTCCAGGGTTAGTATTTTATTATTTTTACTTTTATTTTTGTATACCCTAACCTAATGGAAGGCTAAGGGATTCTGTGTTAAACAATTATGGGTTAGATACTTCCTATATTATTATGGTCATATTTGATAAGGCTTGTGCTGAAGGTTCTAGATCTATTGAATGAGTTAGCCAAATGAGTTCCAAAATTTAATAGTCTTTCATGTACCTTTTGATAACCTGTTGTTTGCCTGTGTTAGCCAGAAATGGCATTGAAGGGCGTTTGGGCGTTAGATCAAGAAATATGAGTTGACTGATTAAATTTTAGGTAATTATTTTCCTTGTATTCTGACTGCATGTTGAATTCTGTGAACTCCTTACAAATTCGATCCTCCTTCATAAGAACCTGCCCCCTAATGGTATCAAAGCTATGGTGTATAGGTTGTATTTATTCGCTGATTGTTTAACACATTTCCTTAATGAATTTTCTTAAAGGAAAATCTCCTTATGTTAAAAATTATTGTTTGGAAGAAATAGATCTTCCAGGAAACATTGATTTACTTAATAAATGGATTATTCCTAAAGTGTATCTGAAAATGATTATCAAATGGGTACTTTTGAAAAAATTGATTTAAAATAAATTGTTAAAACCACTAAGGAGTCTATTCCTCTTAATAAAGATGATATTTCTCTTCAATTGTTGCACATATTTGATATTGAAAAATTTAGATTTGAATTTCTTTTTTTTTTCATATTGGTTTAATTCAAGTTGCATTTAAACCACTTACCCTAGATAATTTGTTGGATATTTTTATAGCTATTTTGCTCGATGCCTATAATTTAAATTGGAAACATTCAATTATGGGGATAATACAATCTAGTTTAGCACAGGCCCAGTTTATTTTGATGTTTATCCTAATTTGCAATTGTCTCTTTCTGATGTTAATATTTTACATGCTTTAACATTAAATGTTAAACTTCATGATTATAATTATATGCTTGATACTGAAACAATTTGTATATGATATTGTAACTATTATAAACCTCTTTATACTTTAAATTCTATGTGTAAAATGATAAATAAACATAATAATGAAACTATTTTGATTGAAACAAAATTTTGCAAATCTCATATTACTACTCGTAGAACTTTTAAATGGGATGAAGTTCAATTCCCTAATAATTGAAAAATTGAAAGAGTTGTTCCAGTTCAACCTATAATACAAACTGAGGTTAATCAAATAATACTAACCCCTAATGGTGATGTGTCAATTCAATTTAAATCCAACAATAATAATTTGATAAAGCTTCCTAGATCTTCTAGATATTCTTTTTCTTTTCTTGATCCATTAGATTATACTGTTGATAGCCCTAATATGTCTAGAGCTTCTACTTCTAGAGTTAGAGAATTTACTTCTGATGTCAGAAAAGATAATAATCTTGAAACTAGATTTGATAAATTAAAATTTTCACCTTCTAATATTATTCATGGTATTTTTTATAATAAAAGTGATTATTCTTTTGAACCAACTGAGTCTGAAATGGACTTTTCTGTGAGAAATATTTGCATTTGATTTGTTGTTTTTAATGATTAAAACTAAACATGATTTTAGCCTAGGTTCCTATGATAGGAGTTTAATAAAAACTGAGTTTAATAAGGATAGATGGAAATCTTTTCGTGAATAGTTTTTTTAGTAATTTTTCTAAAGAACAACAGATTTCTTTTCAAAATAAATTTTATAAAATTGTTTCTAAAAACGATCAATTAGTTTCTTTTGTTCCTTGGTTTATGGTTACTTATATTAAACCTTATCTTTCTGTGTTAGAAAAAACTTTTATTTTTGAAAGTGGTAACAAACAAAATCTATTTTTCCACCACAAGAAACTTTTTATTTTGACGGTAATAATAATTTATATTTTACTACTTTTCATAAATTATTGATTAGTGAAAATATGGTTGTTTCTGCTAGAGAAATTATTAAGTTGATTAAACAACAAAATTATAGTAATTTATATTTAAATGTTTTAGGTGAAAGTATTTATACTATTGATCAAAGGCTTTCTACTATTATGAATAATATTCATAAACATAATAAATTTATGGGTGATTTAGAAGAAAAAATTAATAAAACTTTTATTTCTCCTTCTTTGCTTGATTCTATTGCTATGCCTAGTATTCAACTGCTCCCTAAAATTGATAATTTTATGTTAAGAGATATGTCTGAATTAGAAAGGTTAATAACTAAAAATTTTTTTGAGTTTAGAATTTCTACTCTTAGTAATAATGTTGATGATGAATCTTACCAACATGCTATTAATGAAGAAGTTAATAAACTTCAAAAATATGCTGATAGACCTACTATGCGTACTTATTATTATCCTTGCCCAACACCTCAAGATGTTTTGCATGAGGAACAAGATTTGATTATTAATAATTCCTACTCTGGTAAAAATATTTATGAGTGGAATCTTAATGGTTTTACTGAGCGTCATATTTATAATTTAGTGCATCGTATGTTAATGTATGGTACTATTTGTAAGAATAATGGTCATTCTGACAAAACTGTTGCCAAAATGATAATTGCTAGTTTTACTGGACAATTTAAAGGTTGGTAAGATAACTATTTGACACAAGCTAATAAAGAGGAAATTCTTAATATAGTTAAACAAGAGCATGAAGGTACTAGTGCTGGTAGTGTTAGTGCTAAAAATGCTATTTATACTCTAATTGTGACAATAATAGAATATTTTACTGGTCGATGGACTAATAATTTTGAGCATATTAGAACATTGCTTAATGGTTTAAAGTATCAGAATTTTACCTCATTTATGTGGTACAAAGATACTTTTTTATCTAGAGTTTTGGAACTCCCTGAGTCTAATAGTACTCACTGGAAGTCTAAATTTGTTGATGGTTTACCTTTTTTATTTGCCGAAAGAGTTAGGAAAACACTTAGGCAAAATGATGTTAATATTGATTATGATAAGTTAACTTATGGTAAGTTAATTGGAACTTGTGTCTAAGAGGGTTTAAATTTATGTAATGAGATAAAATTGAATCAACAAACAAAACATAATAATATAACTGAGAAAAAATAGTTATGACAATTTTGTGGACAATTGGGTATGGACATTCCTAAAGTGGTTGATAATAATAAAAATTAAAAAGGCAAAGATGTTTTTTATAAGAAAAAATATAGGAAAAAATCACATAGGAAGGTTAGAGAAAAGGAAAGAGAAAAAATGAGAGAGAATAAAAATCTAATAAATATTTTTTATAAGAAATTTAAAAAATATGGTGCTTGCTACAAATGTGGCAAAATTGGTCATTATGCTGATAAGTATAAAATGAGATCTAAAATTAATAACCTTGATATTGATGATAAAATTAAAGATATTTTTTTAACCTTATGCTTGACTCTTCTGATAGTGATTATGATAGTGATTCTTCTTTATTTGATGATGATTCTTTAAATGAATGTTTTATTAATAGTTCAGAATCTAAATGTACACCCTGTAAAAATGGTGAGTCTTATATTAATAGTGATAGTAATAAATTTGATAATGAAGAATTATATAAACTTATGTCCCAATTTAATATTAATGAAGTCAATTTTATTGAAAATAACAATGCTTTAGAGTTTCTTAAGCTAATATAAGATCCTGCCTCCTAATGACACAGAATCCCTTAGCCTTCCATTAGGCTAGGGTATATTCAAAAATAGAAGTAAAATAAAATACTAACCTTGGAGAGACCAACACACCAAGGAGTGTAAGCTTTAATTAGCTCCAATGATTTACTAATTTACATAAATGAAAATTACAAAGGATGCAATTAGTACAAAGAAAATATGAAAACTTTAAATAATGCAGCTCTAAATTATGGCTCTATCTATCTATACAATTGAGAGCCAATAAATAGAAAAGGAAAAGAAACTATTATGGATTTCAAAATATAATTCTGAAGTCTGAATAGTAAAAAGCAAAAACTATGTGGATTTTGAAATTTTTGAATCTGTAACAGTAAAAGTAAAAAGCAAATAGTATCTGTATAATTTAGAGTACTATTTATCCTACTATAGAATTATTACATCATAGCGGCTTTCTCCACTCACACTGTGATTTGATGTCATCCATGATGTTATTAAGACTGATTTTCTTTTCTCAGTAATTCCAACATGTCATCGAGAGCCTTTTGCTGAATATGATGATATGTCATCATTTGGATCTTGAGATTCTCCACCAAGACATCCAAATTGATTATCATCATTCTTCGATTTAGATTAGGTTGCCATAGACACTGTACCTCTGGTATCATTGAAAATTTCAATGTCTTCATCAACATCAACAAATTGATCCTTTAATTCTTCTTGGACCATGTTAAGAACCTCATTTAACAAATCTTCTTTAGACAATTTGGCTTTTCTCATTTTAATTTTCTCGGAAGCTTTTTCCCAAAATTGATGAAGCTTCTTTCTTTTTATCTTTATCGACAGAATTCATATAAATTTGTGTGACCTTAACAATATTATTTAAGGTTTCTTGGCTTTCAATATTTCCTGTAGTCTTATCAATTTGCAACATCTTGTTCCACCACTTAATACAAAATGTTCGGTAGAGACAAGGAATATTATCTTCTCAAAAACTGACTTCTGAAACCCATTTCCAGATTCAAGGAATTGAAAACTCTATGAAAAATAAGATTGCAGCTTTGTTTAAAACTATCTGATTATCAACTTCAGCCTCCTTAATTTTAGGAGAACAATTAACCCATTTGTCAAATGCCTATTTGAATTCTTCTGGGAGGATATAATGGGTCGGGCCATAAGTTCTCCACCAGTTCAAAAACCACTTTGGAATATAACTTGGAAAACTTCAAGACGCACTTTTATAAACCATGTGTGTTTCTTCCTAGGATTTTCATATAAGAATAGCTTTTGAAAAGCTTGGATATAATCTTAAAAATTAAACTTATAGATAACTCTATTATCTTTTATAAAAAAATTCTTTCTCTTTAATAGAAGATATTCCCCATTCCTCAATTGAAAGAGTTTTTTAATAACAATTTTCAAAAAATCAAAAACAAATTTTTTACTGGAAGATCCATTTCTTCCAAACAAGAATTTTTAATAGAAGAAGTTTCCTTTAAGAAAATTCATTAAGGAAATGTGTTAAGGAAATGTATTAATTAAAATATAATTATTTAATTATTTACTTATGATTTATTTATAAACACAACTTAGTTATTTATTTAAATAAATAACTTTTTAATAATTTATATATATATAAGATTTAATAATTTATATTATATGAATTATATCATCTTAAATTATTTATTAAATAAATAAATATAATATTTAATAAATAAAAATGACTAAATTGTAAATATGTTTATAATTTCAATATTATTAAATAATTAAAATTATATTTTTAGATGATAGATTTTAATTTTTATCTTTATTTTCTAATTTAATTTATTTTGAATTAATAAAAATGTTTAATTAAATTATTTTAGATGTCATTATTATTTTTTTAATTTTAAAAATTATTAAAAATATATTATCATGATAGATTAATTTATTTTAATTTTTTACTTATTTTAATTTTAGTTACATTGAATTGAATTTAATTAAAATATTATATATATATATATATATATTACTATTTTAATATTATTAGATTATTTTAATAATATAAAATTATATTTAACATAATTTAATTTGTTATATTTTAACATTATTTTTTATATGCTTATTATTTTTAATATTATTGAATATATATCACTTCAATTATTAAAATGATATGTTCCAAGATGATGGATTTGATTTATATTTTTAATTGTTCTTACTTATTAAATTCAATTGAACATAATTAAATTATCTTAAATACATTTACTATTTCTTTGTTTGATTACAATTAAGTCCCTAAACAAAAAAAATAATAACAAATAAACCCTTGTGAAATTCAAAAATCTTACAATACTGCCCCTTAGGGTATCTTTGTCCATTAAAAAAGTCAAACCAAGTCAAAAATGCCATCAGTTAGCCTAAGAGCATTTTTGAAATTTTATCCAAATTTTTAATAGGGATTTGGTAAAACCCTAATGACAACTAATGGTTGGGCTGAAATGTTGGATAGTGATTAAGTTCAGGGGGTATTTGTAATTTTCAAAACAATGGGGGCTTTTTTATAATTATGCAAAAACCTCAAGAGGTATGGATGTAATTAACTCTATATATAATAAACCTAAGTTTAGACACTCACAGTACTTGTCCATTAGGTCAAGCTACAAATCTATTATGTCAAATCTTTGATCACTTAATAAAGCAATTAGAATATTTAACTTAATTATTATCTATTCCATAGAATAGTCTTTCTCTCTCTCTCTCTCTCTCTCTCTCTCTCTCTCTATATATATATATATATATATATATATATTTTAACCAATAAGTATCAACTCCAAGATAATGAACTTTGAACTCCTCAGTAGATCACATACTCAAGATCCAACCCATAGCACCCAAAAGAACAACATTTAACTTAAATCAAGAACAATTAAATTGGTCAAAAGGTTTTGTATCTTACTTAGTTGTATCTTCCTAAGACTTATATTAACCCCACTTGATTTATTCATATAGAATGAAAAAATTCATGATAGACAACAAGATATTTGTTTTGGAAATTTTCTAAATATCTATCCCAACTAAAATATGAATTCATACTAGAATAATTTCTTACTGTTTTTTTTTCTCTACAAACTTAGCACATCTATAATTGGACAGTGAATAAAAGAATATTTACATAATCAAATAACCTAACATTAAGCACTCAACATCTTAATAATACAAAATACCTAATCAGTCTTACATTTAATAATTTAACAATTAACCAACATATATAATATAGAGTATCGTGTCATTTATACTTCGTGGTAAATCTAAGCATCAAAAGCAATTTACAAAATCAAACAAATATCCAATTTCAAATCCTACTTGTGGCAGATCAACAAAGCCTCATGGATGTCATCACATATAACTCACGTACCATTAGCCATTGATCAATTCAAACAAAATAATTCCTTCTAATTTGTTAATCAAAAGCCAACATGGGTGAAGACAAATCCACAAAATATCATTTAAATTATTTTCTTGGTACATTAAATTAATAGGCATAAAATTAATAGGCAACCACATCACTCCCTTGTACACTTAGGTGCAACCCGCTTGCATGGTTTTCTAAAGTCATACTCCTCCCTTTTTAAAGTTCATGTATAGCTGCCACATGCACTATACTGTAGAACATGCTCCTGCTTCTATAAGATATATATATATATATATATATTTATATATGTTGGACCATGGTGTCGGAAAAATATCACCTATTGCTACAAGCTCCTATTAGCGCGGGGATCTCCACAAGAATTTCTCTCACTTTTTTTTTTTTTAAATTTTTCACTTTGACGTTTGGCTTAAGGGAATTGCAGCTGTCAACCCTTTTCTGCACTCTACTTTCTTTTTATTTTTATTTTTTTATCTAAAATAATTAGGGTTTTAGTTTGATGCATTATATATGTGAAAAAAAAAAAAAAGCAGTTTAGTTCAAGGAGGACTCAAATTATACTCCCTTTAGGACTAGGATAATTTCTTATATTAATTCTAATTCCAAAAAATTTAACAATTCCTATAATTAATGACTCATACTCCTAATAATAAATATAGTAAGATAAGTTAAGGTAATATAATTAATTAAATACTACATAAAATTTTAGTACATTACACATAATCGCTTGGCAAACGTGCAAACGCCATATGCTTTCTTTTCTTGTTGATGCTTCAATCTAGAAAACAAGCTTTAGTGACACCATGTCCAGTTTACTATATATATTGTATGTGTATATTTATTTATATATATATATATATTATTATGATAGTATGTTGAATGAAAATGTATAAATTTCCTTTAATGGCCATCTTATCTACTTGAATATGTTTTACTTTTCTGGTATGCTTTCCATGTTATTTGATTACCTTTTCCTTTCCCTTGTTTCGACAATTCTGCTAGTTGTGTTCTTGTCAAATCCTTTCCAATTGTTAGGAGAAGGTTAAAATGGTCAAAAATTGCTCCACGTTTTCACATGTTTTGTGAAAACTAGTAGATAAATAATTTAGGGTAATTTTAAGTAATATGTCTTAAAATATAGATTACCTTATTTAATAATATGGGTTGGTTGATGAATAGTTAAAGTACTATGGAATAAAGTTGTACCTCAAAATTTGATGAAGATATTTTGTTTGTAGCATACAATTAATAAAATGCCTCTCATCTATGCATAATCATGGTATCATGCTTAATTAACATCATTTTCTATCAAGTAGTAGGGCTTAAAAAGGAACCAAGCTTTTCAACACTTCAATTATAGATTCACCACTAAATTCTTTTCTTCTTTTCTTTTCCTTTTTTGAGTTCAGATCTTTAAGAACATAAATCTAGCTTGAACATTTTAATTATATAGGATTTAATACATACATATTATTATGTACTAACACAAATAACTCTCTTGTAAACAAATTAATATCTAAACAACTTTTAACTTATTAAAATTTTTTAGAAGTCCTTAATACTGTATTTGACTATACTATATAGAAAATATCAAATTATGATTTGCAATAGCAACCTGTGTTGTTAGTTTACTTCTAAATAAATGTAGGCAATCATTGTCTTACTTTTCTTACTTCTCATAACCTGGTAAGTTTATTTTTATTATTACCGTTATTTATTTCTCTATTGATACTTAAAATTAAACATTTAGACATATTTATAAAGTCAAATATTGATAAATTATAAATATTTGTATGATATAATTTCAAAATGTTGTGTAGATAATTTAATTACTAAGTGAACACATTTAGAAATTGTGTTATCTATTATATTAATGTGTAATCCAATATTTTATTAATATGGATAAGAGTTGGATATTTTTAATGATATTAATATGGATAAGAGTTGGATGAATCTACCAAGATCAAGCAAAGACTACCACGAAGGATTGAAGCTTTTTTTGGATTTTGCTTTCTCAAATTCAAATGATGAGACAATATTGTGTCCTTGTAAAAGTGTAAAAATGGCTTGCGTAAAAAACATAAGGTTGTTGAAGCACATTTACTTTGGGAAGGGTTTTTAGATGGACAAACTGAAGGGGTACTTCATGGAGAGTCGCACACTACAAAATGATCCATATATAGTTTATTTGGTAGAATAGATCTATTTGATAACATGCAAGAAATGCTATACATGATGCATTTGGGATGCAAACAGAAGGTAACCAACCAAAAGATACACCAAGAACTGAAGCAGAAAAGCTTCGCGCGGAAGCTGAAAAATTTTATAAGCTTATGCAAGATGCTGAACGAGAACTTTATCGTAGTTGTAAAGAGTTCTCAAAACTTTCTTTTATAGTTAGAATACTTTAGAGAAAGTGTCTTGGGAATTAGATTGATGCTTCATTTACAATGATGTTGGATTTGTTGAAAGAATCATTTCCAAATGGTGTCTAACTACTAAAGAATTACTAGGAGACTCGAAAGACATTGAGAGATTTAGGGATAACCTATAAGAAAATTGATGCATGTTGGAACGATTGCATGTTGTGTTGGGGTGTGAATGAAAGCAAGATTAAGTTTGATACTTGCGATAAACTGCGGTGGGTAGTGCCAGCACCTAAAGTGGAAAATGGTGTTTCTTCTACAAAAGCTAATGGTAGTAAAAAGGTTCTAGCTAAAGTTGTTTGGCATTTTCCTTTGAAACAAAGATTGCAAAGGCTACTTATTAATTTACACATTGCATCCCTTATAATGTGGCATAAAGAAAAATGTATGAAAGATGGTATTGTGAAGCACACAGTAAGTTCTCCTGCTTAGCAAACTTTTGATTACAACTTTCCGAACTTTGCAAAAGAGCTTCTCAATGTTATGCTAGGTTTGGCATGTGATGGTTTTAATCCATTTAGAACCATGAATGTAGTCCACGATACAAGGCTAGTAATTTTAATGCCATACAACTTACCACCAGAAGATTGCATGAAGAAATCATTTTTATGTTGTCTTTGCTTATACCTAACCCCCTAATGAACCTGGAAATGATATTGATATTTATTTACAACTATTAATAGTTGAGTTGAAGGTATTATAGGATACTAGAGTTGAAACATATGATACTTTCACAAAGTAGTCTTCCAAGTCTTGCATCTTTGTTGGGTTGGAGTACTAATAGAAAATATGCTTGCCCTGTATGTCAAAAGCATACAAATTTTGAATGGTTAAACAACTCAAAGAAGCATTTTACATGTGCCATTGAGCCTTCTTACCTAAGGATCATCGATACAAAAAAGAAAAGAGATCTTTTAATAATGCTAAAGAACATAGAAAGGCACCTTTTTATTTGAATGGATCTCCAATACTAGAGAAATTAAGGACTTTAATAACAAATTTGGAAAGAAGGTGGCCAACTTAAAATCACCTTATGGTTGGAAGAAGAAAGCATTTTTTTTATTTGCCTTGTTGGAAATAAAATTTGGTGCATCATAATCTTGATGTTCTGCATACTAAGAAATATATATGTGACAAGGAGCTATACACATTGGTAGATTCTAATAAGTCTAAAGACAATCACAATGCATGCTTGGATTTAAGAGATATGGGCATACAAATAGAGCTTCATCATTTTTTTACGAGTCTGGCCGAGAATGAATACCAATAGCTTCTTTTACATTAGATAAGAATGAGAAGAAGCATTCTACAAAGTTTTGAAAAAAGGTAAAAGTTCCAAATGGTTATGCTGTAGATATTTCAAGATGTGTGCATTTCAAACCAAAATGAATTTTTGGCCTAAAAAGTCATGATTTTCACATGTTAATGCAACAATTGCTACCAATTTCTTTGCATAAATTGTTACATAAGTCAGTACATTTTCTTTGATTTTGGTGTGTCAATACTTCAAAAACTTGTGTTCTAAATCACTTCATTACAGTAAATTAGAACAAATGGAAAAGGACATAGCAGCAATACTTTATCAGCTTGAAAATATTTTCCCCTATCATTTTTTGATATCAATGTACAATTGGCTGTTCATTTGATTACTGGGGCAAAGTTAGCTAGGCTAGTTCATTATCATTAGATGTATCCAATAGAAAGGTAATATTTTTATCGTACTACCATTTACTTTGTTTTTATTGTTATTAGATCACATAATAATTATATTCACATATTTATATTCTAATAGGTACTTAAGCACTTTAAAATCTTACGTACACAACAAAGCTTGGCCGGAGGGTTTAATTACTGAAGGTTACCTACGATAAGAATGTTTGACGTTCTGCTCTTTATAATTCGATAAACATGTTGAAATATGGCACAACTAATTAAGTCAAAATAATGATGGATATGAGTTGGAATAGTACCCCGCAAGCTAATGAGATTAGCATGTAAACTATTTCACTTGTAATACAAAATTGATTGAATGATATTCATTATAAATGGTCATCTCCATCTTATGCTTATATTACTTCACTAGCATTTGGTTGAAGTCTGAGATCACACAAGACTATGGAACTTGGTCATGCACTAAGTGGTGATCATAGAATAAGTCTTACATAATCACGATCTTAAATATCCCAAGTTATAGGCCTCTTTCGAGAGATAGGAGACAAAGGATCCTATTTGCATGATACACGTAGAGCTAGAATGGTTCTCCAAAAATATTCATTTTGGCCAATTAGTTAGGCTCCATAGGCTTGAGGTTGGACATTGATCATGAAAATTGGGTACTCTTCAATTAATGAAGATTAATTGAATTGAGTCATTAGTTTGAAGGAGTTTAAACTAATGTGAATATTTGATATTCTATAAGTCATAAAGAGTTGTGAGCCCAAGTTCAATGAATGGTAGATCCTAGTAGGACACACAAAAAAGTAAATAGGAAATCCTACTTGATGAAATGAATTTTCTAAGTGCTAGAAATATTCCACCTTGACTGAAAATGAAAGGGAAATCGGTTGATGCAAATTTTAGTCATTTTAGTTTTATCAATTTAATTGTTAAATTGATCTAAATAATTTAAGGAGTTAAATTAGGTCGATTAATTAAGGAGTTAATTAATTGGTGCCATATGACTACCAATTGGTCAAATTAACTTAAGGGGTTAAATTAACAATTACTAGCTAAAGAGTTAAGCTAATTGATTTAAAAAGTTAAGTCAAGGTTAATTAATTAAATTAAAGTGTTTAATTTAATTAAAGTGAAGAATCAATTTTGAAGGAAAAATTCAAATTAAGAGTTCATTTGGTGTGGTATTAGAATTTATTTGGATTACATTTCATGAAATGAAATGAAGAATCCAAATGAAATTCAAATGCCCAATAAATTCACATGCAACTTGCTTGTAAGTTGGCAAGCAAGTGTGCACCCTCCCCCCCTCCCCCCACCTCATGGGAGGAGTGATGCCACCTAAGCATCACACCATCCCTTCATCTATATATATAGATATAGAGAGGGGTAACCAATGGTCTGTGAATGCAAGCATTTTGCATGTAGTTGTTAGATTCTCATTTTCCCTCCCTTTTGTGATTCTATCATAAGTTGAGACTTCATACTTTTCTTCGCCTCTTTCCCTTTCATATTTTTGGCCCTCATCATCCTCATTCCTCCTTGGATTTTTCAGTTGATCTAGGAGGAATTGGATTGTCCATTGGTTTGTGGATCTTATCATTAGAGGCAATACATTTGGATTGCTTTGCTTTTGGAGCTCCTTTGTTTAGGCAGTAACATTGGAGGTCTTGCTGATTGAGTTTTGACCTGATTTTTTAACTGGATATACTCCAAGGAGTTTGAAAATTGTTTGTCTAAGTTTCAGCTCAATCCAAGATGATTGGCTAGGCAAAGGTTGCTCGCACTCTACTGCACTAGGAAGAGACTGCTCTCGGGAATTCAAGCATGTCTTCATCTTTTAATGTTGGAATTTCTTTTAAGGTAATATTCTGACCTTAATCCAGATTAACAACATGGATTAGATCCTTTTTGTGGTGTAAATCAAGTTAGATTTTAGTTTTTAAATGTTTTAAATTGGATCCTTGGCTTCAAGTGGTATCAGAGCCTAAATTCATTCTTTAATTTGGATTTTTGATTGATTGATTCATGTGATGGATTGATCTAGATCTCCAAATGCTTGATCCAATTTATGGATTGGAGTGTTAAGATGATGATGCATGTGGCTTCTTTGCTTGATGAATTGAAATTATGCTATTATGTGTTTTAAGTATTAATTCATTTGATTAGCATGTTTTAATTCATAGCTACTAATGTTGAAGATTGATTTAGCATTAGTTGATGTTATAAGGTGATATAGCATGTTAAATTTGGCCTTAAGGTGGTTTTGTTATTTTTTGATCCAATTGGCTTCAAGTATAAGTCCGAATCTTTTTGAAAAGTTCAAAGAGTATAGGAATGAAGTAGAAAACCAAAAGGGACTTAGTATTAAATCTCTTCGATCGAATCAAAGAGGCAAATTCTTATGTACCAAATTCTTGGATTAGCTAAGGGAGAATAAGATTCTCTTTCAATAGATTCCACTCAGTAAATCCCAACTCAATGGAGTAGTCGAGAGGCGAAATTGTACCTTGTTGGACATAGTATATTCCATGATAAGCTTTTTCGATGAGCTTATATCCTTTTGGGGATATGCCTTAGAGATGGCGGCAAAATTACTAAGTGTAGTACCTTAAAGTTGGTGCCAAAGTGTGGAATGGCAAAGCATCCTTTTACACTTTTCCAAAGAGTTTGGGGGTTTCTCGCTTATGTCAGGTAGCTAGTGGTAGATAAGTTGGTTAGTACATCCATCTTGTACAAGTTTATTGGATATCCAAGAGAGTCTTTGAGTTATTACTTTAAGGATCCCTTGGAACAAAGGGTATTTGTTTCAAGGTATGCTACTTTTTTAGAAAAGGAATTTCTATTAGATAGAAATGGTGGTGGTGTTGAGCTTGATGGAGTTTAAAATGTTCATCAAATCCTATAAGTAGTGGAAAGTAGTTAACATCAAGAGCTTCACACACAACCATTCAGAAGGTCGAACTAAATCAAAAAGCAACTTGAAAGGTTTGAATTCCTTCATGAGATGGGCCAATTGGCTAGCAATTTGAAGACCAAAATTGGCTTGACGCCATGAAATTCAAAATGGACTCCATGAACTCTAATAAAGTATGGACTTTGATAGATCTATCGAAAGGTATAGCACCTATTGTTGCAAGTATATTTATAAGTAATAGCTAGGAGTCGATGGAGAGGTATTAAGGGACGACTAGTGACAAAGCATTATGCTCAAAGACCTGGCATTGATTTCGAGAAAACCTTTTCACCGATTGTTATGCTTACATCTATTCAGATTTCACTTGCCATAGCCACATATTATAATTATAAGATATGGTAAATGGATGTGAAAACTGCTTTTCTCAATGAAACCATTGAAGGAGAAATCCATATGAAGTAGCCACAAGGTTTTATATCTAAAAGGAGTGAGCAAAAGGTTTGCAAACTCAAGAGATCTATTTATGGACTCAAACTAGCATTCCAAAGTTGGAACATACATTTTGATTAGAAAGCAAAATCATTTGGTTTTGTCAAAAATGTGTATGAATCTTATGTACACTAGAAAGCTAGTGGGAGTAGTATACTATTTATTATGCTTTATATCAATGACATCCTTCTCATTGAGAATGAGATAGAAATGTCAGAGTGTACTAAAGCATGGTTATCTATAGAATTCTCCATGAAGAATTTGAGAGAAGTATCCTACATATTGAGAATATATATCTATAGAGATAAACTGAGGAAGATGCTGGAGCTTTCCCAAACACCATACATTGACAAGATACTAAAAAAGTTTAGTATGGAAAAATTCAGAAGGGGATTTCTCTCAATGGGACACAATCTTCGTCTCTCTAAATTTATGGCCCCTAAGACTAATGACAAAAGGCATAGAAACTCCCACATACCTTATGCGTCCACCATTGAGAGCATAATGTATGTCGTTTAGCATACAAGATTAGATGTGGAATACACTCTTGGTGTTACGAACTATTTCCAATTTGACACCAGTGAGAGCGACTGGATAGCTATTAAAGCAATCCTTAAATACTTGAAAAGGACTGAGGATTTTTTTTTTTTTTTGGTATATGGCATTAGGGAATTGAAACCCAATGGCTTTTTTTTATTTTAGTTTCCAATCTAATGTAGATTACCCAAAATCTACTTATGGATTTATATTTTATCTTAATAGTGGCATGGTGAGTTGGAAAAGTTCCAAACAAGACACCACGATTGTGATTACTAAGGAGGTGAAATAATTTGTGATTCTAAAAATCACAAAGGAATGTGTTTGGATAGAAACTTTATCCAAGAGTCGGATGTAGTGCCTAGCATGCATAAGCTTATAGTTGTCTTTGGAAGACAACTTAGGACTTGAGCCAAGAACACATTAATGATCTAAACACAGCAAATGCATTATCATTCGATATATGATTTCAATTGATAGAGGCAACAATTGAGTGAAAACAATTGCTTTAGAAAAAAAATATCGTAGAACTACTGTCTAAACCCCAAAATGCAAACGGTCATTGAAGGACATCTTGAGAAGATGGGACTTAAGGCTATGGGGAATTAGCTTTAGTACAAGTGGAAAACTATTGGAATAGTGCCCCACAAGCCAATTAGATTGGCATGTAAGCTATTTCACTTGTCATACAACTTTGATTGAATGATATTCATTATAAATGGCCATCTTTATCTTAAGCTTATATTACTTCACTAGCATTTGATTGAATGAAGCCTTTAGATCACATAAGACTATGGGACTTGATCACACAGTAGGTAGTGATCATGGAATTAGTTTTACATTCTCATGATCTTAAATATCCTAAATCATAGAATCTTATGAGAAAGAGCATCTAAGATTTGGATAGACTTGCACTAATGATGCATAAATCCAAATATTGGATGCTGCACTATTTCATGAGAAAATCATATGAGATATGGGTACATGTTAGTGGGTGCTTGTTAGAGAACAAGGCATTGGATACTTGCTTGAAAATTCCTTTAGACGACCGTAGTGGGAAGTCGATAGTGGTAAGTTCTTCAACTTATGCTAGTGCATATAATTAGCCCTTTGACATAAGGATCCATGATAACCTTGTGTTTAGGTCCTCGTACTTTGACTCTTTCTTGGCCACATAATGGGTTGTTCAGGTGGAGTTGGGTATGAGCTACTTAAACATGGAGGTTTGTGAGATCTAAGATAGTATCCAACTCTTTGTCATTGTGAAAGATGAGTGTATCTTTTATGTGTTTTATAATGATCAATTCCAAGGATTCTTTGCACAAAGCAATATGAAAATTTGGAAAAGGAGTTTTTCAAAGATGAGGTCATAAACTAAAATTGAACATTGAGAATAGAAGCATAGTATCAAGTCTATTAGAGAGTTGACAAAAATCTTGCCCTAAGCCTCTTTCAAAAGATAGGAGACTGAAGAACCATATTTGCATGATACGCACGAATAGTTCTCCAAAAGCATTCATTTTGGCCAATTATTTGGGCTCCATGGGCTTTAGGTTGGACACCGACAATGGAGATTGGGTACTCTTTAATTAATGGAGATTAATTGAATTAAGTCATTAGTTTAAAAGAGTTTAAACTAATATGAAAGTCTGATATTTTATAAATCACAAAGAGTTATGAGCCCATATTCAATGAATGATAAAACCTAATGGGTCACACATAAAAGCCAATTAGAAATCCTACTTGATGAAGAGAATTTTCTAAGTGATAGAAATATTCCACCTTAACCGAAAATGAGAGGGAAATTGGTTGATGTAATTTTTAGTCATTTCTTGATCAATTGAATTGTTAAATTGATCTAAATAATTTAAGGAGTTAAATTAGATGAATTAACTAAGGAGTTAATTAATTGGCGCCATATAAGTATCAATTGGGCAATTTAACTTAAGGAGTTAAGTTAACAATTACAAGTTTAAATAGTTAAGCTAATTGACTTAAAGAGTTATTAAATTAAAGTGAAGAATCAATTTTGGAAGGAAAATTTAAATGAAGAGTTCATTTGTTGTGGCATTAGAATTTATTGGGATGACATTTCATGAAATGAAATAAAAATTCTAAATGAAATTCAAATGCACATTAAATTCACATGCAACTAACTTGCAAGTTGGCAAGCAAGTGCCCTCCCCCCTCCCAAATGGGAGGTGTGATGCCACCTAAGCATCACACCATTCCTGCATCTAGAGAGGGGCAGCCGATGGAGTGTAAATGCAAGCATTTTGCATTTAATTGTTAGATTCCCATTTTCCCTTCCTTTTGTGATTCTCTCAAGAGTTGAGGCTTCATAATTTTGTTTGCCTCTTTCCCTCTCATATTTTTGGCCTTCATCATCCTTATTCCTCCTTGGATTTTCCAGCTGATCTAGGAGGAATTAGATTGTCCACAGGTGTGTGGATCTTATCATTAGAGGCATACATATGGATTGCTTTGCTTTTTGAGATCCTCTGTTGGGCAATAACTTTGGATCATCCACTGGAGGTTGTTCCAATTGAGGTTTGAGATGAATTTTTAACAGGAGATTCTAAAAGGAGTTGGAGAAATTTTGGTCCAAGTTTCAGCTCAATCTGATGTGATTTGCCTGGGCAAGGGTTGCTCACATTCTGTTGCGCCAGGAAGAGACTGCTCTCGGGAATTCAAGCATCTCGTCATCTTTTTCGGTTGGAATTGCTTTGAATATGTTCTGACCTTAATCCAGATTAATAGCATGAATTAGATCCTTGTGGTGGTATAAATCAAGTTATATTTCAATTTTTTAATATTTTAAATTGGATCCTTGGCTTACACCTTCCTTTAGATAGAATTAGTACACAAGACCTAGATATTTTTTTCACTATTGCGCAGCCATTATGGAAAGGGGAAGCAATTGTTTTTGATAATGAGACTTTAAGAAAATCACATAAATGCATGCTATTCAATTGTGATGAAGTGAAATCATATAGAGAGTAAGTTCAATAAAATAATCACTTAGAAATATTTCTTTATCACCTTCTAATTAACTTATTAGTAAATAACCTTTTATGTAACTATGCAACAAACATGAGGCCCTTCTTAGATCTAAGAAACAATGCTCTAGAGAACAAGAAATCAAGCGCATTCATAGCGAGTACTTTGCTTCTTGGTTTGAGAGTCACGTAAGTTGGGAATTCATTATAATATAATATATAAATAATAAACATTCCATTCTTTATTTTTTGCTTGTAGGTTCTTAAGCATTTATATCTTTATTATAGGTTGAAGAATTGAATATTAATGAAGATGGCCCCAATTCTAATGATTTAATACATCTTGCAAGAGGACCCATGCTTGTTGGGAAGCATTATAAAGGTTTTATCATGAATGGTTTTCAATTTCATACTAAAGAGGTGGAGAGGAAGCAAAAAACTCAAAATAGTGGAGTTATGGCGAATGCTGCAACAACTAGTTTTGCAAGCAAAGAAGACAAAAGACCTATCTTGGAAGAGATGACATATTATGGGGTTTTGAAAGACCTAATTGAGCTATATTACAGTAATGAGAAAAGGATTGTATTGTATTATTGTTTGATTGTGATTGGGTGTCCAAGGTCAAAACACTAAAAGTGGATAAAGATGGATTCTCCTTGACTAATTTCTCAAATATAAAGCATCAAAATAAGCTTTTTGTCATTGCATCTCACAAAGAACAAGTATTTTATGTGCAAGGCGCAAGACCCCACAGAGAAAGATTGGCAAGTTGTGATTAGAATTAAAGCCAAGGAAAATTTTGATGATGGAACCTCCTTCTCAACTAATGGTGTTGATACTATCTTACAAAGTGAAGTATATGCTAGTCGTCCCATAAATGAAGATGAACATGTTGTTTGGGTTTGTGAAAGGATGCTTGGAATTCTAGTGGATAGCTTAAATGAAAATATTTGATTAGAGTTTTTGCATATCATTTTAGTTTAATGTTAATAGTTAGACAATAGTTGTTTTTGTATGGTGTAATGGAATTAATACTTTTTAAATTATTTTTGTCTTAATAGTCTCGCTTTTAACTTGTACCATGTCGTATCTTTATTTGTTGCATTGACTTTCACTATTTATCTTGTTTAACTTGGGACCATAACTTACACTCTTATAATAATTAATTACTTATTTTCAATGATGGCAAGAACTTTTCATGGAAAAATATTAAGGAGTCAGCAGACAAATAAGAATAGTGAACCAAGGCAAGCTATGAGGCCCAATAAGCATCATTAGTATACTCTTGGTATATTTAGCTTTGATTGCTTGTTCAATTATCAGACATAAATATACTATTGAATTTTAGTTTGATGCATTTTCCTATTATCAATTGAAAATTATATCATGCCACATTATTATTTGTAAATTATATATGATGTAATTTATTTAATTACATTTTGATAATAGGCATTTATCGTAGCAGCCCCAAGAAATACTAATGTTGATCAACATCTATCCAAGCTGCATGTGGACAAGATGGATAATGAGGTGCATCAGGATACTCCTGATATGTTGTTTTGGTATGTTTTCTTTTATCAATTATATTTGTAACTTGAACTTAAAAAGCCCATATTCTTCTTTATTATTTTAGGTAGATTCTATATGTCAAATATTTTATTTCTTTTTATTGTGAGATACACATCCATTGTAGTAGGCACACTAGAAATACTAGTATTGGTCAACATCCATCCAAGCTACATACAAATGACACGGATAATGAGATGCATGAAGAGAACATATATATGTTATTTTAATACATTAGCTTTTATTGATTTGAACTCAAGAAATTCACAAACATCTTTCAAAGTATCTGCTTGCTAAAGCTTATGTGAATTTGCAACTTTTTGATTCTATGAGATGGTAGAATTGGACTGATGGTATATTTATTACTAAAAGCTTTAACTTTTATTTTTTATGTTATTAATGCTTAATAGAAAGTAAGGTATACATGGAAACAAAAAACAAAGTTTAATTTATATGTTTAGAAAAGATTTTGTTGATTTTTGTTAGTTTGTATTAGATTCTACCTTCCCATATTCATAACAAAAAATACAATGAGTAAGGGTTCATTATTTGAAGTTCTATTAATAGTCTAAATGAGCAATTATAGATCAGATTGCTATTCAAGAAATATATTAGTTTCACTGAGAAAGACAATTAAATATTAAAGGAGTCTTAATAAGGGGAATTACATTACCTCATTATATTTTTTGTTATTTTTATTGTATTCCATCTTTTATAGGTAATGTTTGTGAGATAAAGAAGACCAAAGGACCTCCACACTTACCAAGTGTCTAGATGATGAAAGATTGCAAACTAGTTCCTTTTAACAAGTGCGGACAACCTATTGGTCCAAACAAGTCTACATTTGTAGAATTTCTTGGTACCTTAGTAAGAAATGCTAAACTTGTTCGGCTTGACTTCAAAACATCACATTAAGTACCATTACAAGTGAAGAACATGTTAATTGAGATTGTGAAGGTAATATTATTTCATATTATTTAAATTTTTTACATTTCGAAGCTAATATTAAATAACAATTTCAAACATGCTTTGGAAAAATATTATGGTACTCTTAGATTTGAGCATTAGACTGAGATGAATTTGGGCAAAAAATAGAAAAGCTGAAAGAATAAAGTGAAGGATAAGTTTTCTGATTCAAACTTGTCATTCCACTTATTGGGAGAAATCCTCTCTTCTTTTGTGTCAAGTTTCCTATTTAAGTTTTGGAACAAAAAAAGATTGCCATCCAAACTATGCATGTTTTTACACTTACTAACTAAACTTTTTTTTGTGACACTTTACCATCCAAACTACACTTTTTTTTATCTTATCATATAGTGGAATATTATGGAAAAATGTTGCCACATCAATATCAGGAGCCCTCTTTTTCAAATATTATATTAAGATCTTCTAATTCTACGGATACAATAGTCATCTTCTTGATGTAGCCTTGTTAAATTGCAAAGTGCAATGAACTTTTTCAATGTAGATTTAGGTGTATATCTCATGATAATTCAAGTTTAAATATGTTATTTTTTAGTAAAGTGATCAAAAATACCTTTAGAAAATACTCGGCCACTCCTACAATGGAACAACATGAAATAGTCTATCAAAATTGGCTCATGTATGGCAAGGTGAAAGAAAAAGTATAGTCTAAGTGGTAAAATGTTACAAAAAAAGTTTAGTTAGTAAAGTCTAAAAATGCGCATAATTCGGATGGCAAAGTATCATTATCCCATGGAGGAATTTAGTAGTTTATTGGAATAATGAGGAAGCAAGGGTAAAGAACTTATATCTGGAATATTTAAATGAATTTTTTTAACATAATATGTGCTACTTGAATAGAAGTTATGAGAATATTAACATTATTATTTATTTTGTGCATTTAGGAACAAAGTGCTCGAAACAATCAAAATAGTGCAAACAAGAAAATGATGCACATTACTAGAAAGAAAGGTTTTGTACAAAACAAGGAATAATTGAAGGCCATTATTTTATTATGTTTATATTATTGTAACTTGTAGTGAAATATTGATATACTGATTACATGTTCATAGAATGAAGTAAGAGCAAATAATGTAAGAAGGGATAGAGATGTTGGTGATGAAGAGAGTGAATTAAATGGCGATTCAACCTATAATGAGTTATCTAGGTTGGATCTTTTTGAAAAATATTATACTCAAAATGGAAATGCATCCAACACTAATATGGTAGACTTACTGGTAAGAATAATTCTTATGTAGTTACATAAATTTATTATAATATTCTTTCATCAAACATTGATGTTCTTTAATTAAACTTCATATGCAATTGAAGATGAAAGTGCTGAGAAGGGAACTTCCTCCTGGTGCAAAAGATAAAGATCCAAATGATATATATTCTCAAGTTAATGGACTAGATAAAGGGGGGAAGAGTATGCATGTATGGTTTTCGTGTCATTATGTATGAAGACATGCCTAGTAAAAGGGCTTGTTATCATATAAATATGCAATATCAAGCTGAAATTGATATGTTGAAACAAAAAGCCTATGAAAAACCTAAGCAAATACAAGAGCTTCTTCGATTGAACAAGCATACGTTGGAAATCATCAACATTCCACAATAAGTTTGTTGGAAATCATCGACCTTCTACAAGAAGTCTCGCATGTCCTTTCATCACCCTCTCACTAGCCAATAGTGCCTCATTGACATTCACTATCATGCATTAGTAGAATGCCTCTATGGGTAATCTCTCTATAAATCTCATATCATCTTATGACTATCAAAAGTAAGATTGAAATTGAATTTTCCTATTTTAGAAGTTTGATAGCTTCTTGAATTATTTGAATTGGGGTTGATTGAAGAAACTAAATTGTTTTGGGAGTTTTAATGCATATCTAAATATCCTTTTGGTTTGAATTATGTTTAATGATGACTTAGTTGAATTCTTTTTAGAAAATAATTGCATGTGTCAATAAAATTCTATAATTTAAATTTTCTTTTTGAGATATTATGCTGCTTATTTAGTATGGTGATACTTTTTGATATTGAAGAATTTTGTTATGACTAGATTTTGAAGTTTGTTTCGACATCTTAATATTTGGGCGGTCATGTTTTTATTGCTCAAGCTTGTTTTCTCTTATGCTTTTTTAACTTTATTTGGTTAGTTCATACCTTTAATGTTAATAAGATAATAAAATATATAACAGTTATGATATCCTTATAATGATTTAATTATGTAGTTAATTTACATATCTAATGTAGGTTAGAGCACAAATATTAGTACAAAGTATGGTTTAACCAACAAAAACTATTGCAATTGGTCATCTAAAAAGATTAAATCCATCAATAATAGTTGGAGATGTTGAATTAGGAGAAAATTGATACAAAGTTCATGTCATGTTGCAGTAGACACAAGTGAGGCATTGATACGCCCAACACTAGAATGTACAAATATTAGGGAAGTTATTGGTAGAGCTATAGCTTGGCCACAACATTTGGTAATTTTCTTTATTATTTATACTTATAAGTGATTTTTTTTTTTTATTAATTCATGTTTACTTAGTTTGATAGGTCGAAATGGATGAAGAGCAATGGAAAGTATCTTGTTTTGAAAAGAAGTCTACTTTTGAAAACTATTATGTAGAATTGATGTGGTTGGACTAAAGAGACTCATTATGTTCTTAGTGCTTTATCATACATATTTGAACATGGATTTACTTATTGGCAGTTCATTTTGTTTTCACATGTGCAGATTGGTTTTGAAAATACATTTGATGTTGAAATATTTTAGAAACTGTTGAGTATATAAATTGATATGCTTTTAATTTATACTTGCTGCCTAGTTCATTCTATTATTGTCAAATGGTGATTTGTTGAATAGATTTTCTAATGAACATATATTTTTGAGTTGGATGGATTAATTGTAAGAAGATTTATTTATAGAAATGGCAACCATGTGATGCATTACATAGGCATATTTCTTGTGATACTTTCTTGTCTCTTCAAAGACATGTATAGGGATCCCTGCAAACTTTTTATTGACACTTTCTTGTGTCTTTAAAGACCTATGTAGGGGCACTTTCTATTTTTCTTTTGAAATTTGTTGACAATTTATTGTGTCTTCAAAACCCTATTAGGACAAACATTGTATCTTAAAAAGATACTAGTTATGTGTTGTGACATTATGAAGTGTCTTAAAAAAACCTATAGTGACATTTTTAATACCTCATTAACTTCCTTATTAGGACACTTTTTAGTGTTGCATAAACTTATTTATTAAGATAGTTTTTAGTGTCATTTTATTCATATATGGAGACACTTTGCAGTGTCTATTAAAAAAATTCAAATTGCTTTGAAGCATGTTACAAAGACACTTTGAGATGTCACATGATCAAATAGTTGAGGTTGTTGAAAACTATTACATGACACCATGAAGTGTCACAATATTGAAACCATAGGGACTATATAAGGCATCACAACGATGAATTCTTTGGAGATGTTTGCATGTGTCACAAAAACTTAATAGGACACCCACCTACATGGCACTATACCCAAGCGTCTTAATAAGTGAAAGCATCCCTAAATCCATTTATTGTGACACATTTAGGTGTCCTTGTAGAGCTTTTTTCTCTAGTAGTATACCCCCAATTTCATTATGACCAATTTGATGTAGGAGTCCTTAAATCAATGTAATATGTTAATATTTTAAGGCACACTTTTATTAAACCAATTGATTTTAGAATTGTATTCAATCAATTCTTTTAAGGGGATATGTTTGTCAATTACCATCATGCCAAATGATCTCAAATAAAGCACTAAATGCCAATGTAGCCCAAGTGGGGTTGTTATTATTTTTTTTATTTTTAAATCATGGCATGCATATTTATTTGGACAATTGTTATTTTATTCAGTATCAATAAATTTTTATTATTCCTTTTAACTTAATGAGATACGATTACTAGCCTGAGTTGTGAAATTTTCAATTTCACTGGATATAAGGTAGTAATAATTAATTTACTTGGATCTGGAATAAAATATTAGACAATAACTATTTGCGCAATTAATTTCATTAATCTTAGACCACCTCACTAGTTTCAATTTGAAGTCAATTTATTATGAAAAATGGATATGTTGCCTAAAATTGTCGCAATTTAGTCATTGATAGTCAATGAATGGATTAAAATTTAAGTTTGCGATCAAAAATTGTTTAAGCATGAAACAGGAAAATCTAACTAAGGAGTTTAAGCTCTACTTGCAATATAAGTTCATTCATGAGAAAAGGTTCAATTATCCTTAATTTTTATTTGAGTAGATTAGTTTGTGCTATTAATCATATATATTTTTTTAATAAAATCACCAAATTGAGGTTGATTATGGATAGTCAAGTAATTGCATTTGTTGCTTATGCTAACCATTAAGATGATGTTAGCACAATTAAGGATAAGCTAGATAAAAGCAAATAACAAAGCTAGAACCATAAATTAATCCAACAAAGTGATGTGCCATTGTAATAGTAGAAGCAACTAAAATATCAACAAATGTTAAGTACTGGAAACTTTTGAGCTGATTTACTTCACTCATAATAGTACTAAGATGAAGTTTGACTCTCAAAGCTCTCACATTCCTTTATTTGCTAGTGTTTCAAATTCTCTTTGTTGAATAGAAGATATTGGCAACACTTTATATATGGTTGGAGATTGAGCAAAAATATAGACTATGTTCAAGTATTATGTAGCCATATGTCGCAAACAGCACAAAAAGAAAGAAAGAGGTACTATTAGTAATACCTCAAGCTCAACAATGGATTTGAGTTGATTTCTCCAAGCTCAATAATAGGTGTGAGCTTCTAATTGGAGATGTGTAAAAGGCACTAATTATTTGATATAGTTTATTTTGAACCAAAGCACTTATGAGGCATTAGTTTAATGTAGTTTGTTAATCTTTCATTTAAGAGATATTTTTTTGTAATGTAATTAAGCAAATATTTTTAATAGTTCTTTATTTATTTTTGGGCATGTTAATTAGAAAAATGACCATGATAGTTAAAGGATATTGAGATTACTCACTAAGGTCAATCTCTATTTTTAGAAACTTTTCTACTAGGAAAAGCCTACTAAAAATGAAATAGGGTTACTTATCCTTGAAGCTAGTCCACTAAAATTAAGTGTAGACCTATGAATGAAAGATACTACGTAGTGCATTGTATTTACATTGCTTTTCTCTCTATTAGTTAATACAATCCCTTTCTCACCAATCAAAAGTACTAAGTTTGTCAAAGTAATTTGGAAAGGTAGAGAATCAACTGGGGCATAAACTTGGATGTTCATGTGCTAATAAGAAGCATGAATATCATGACTAAATAGTTTGGACAAATATTTAAAGGAAAATAGTCGTGCAAGTTAAGATGTGACTATAAACACTTTGCAGCTAAATGGGCTTGTGAAAATTAAGGAGTCTAACACTTCTAGTTAAGCTAGATTTATGGCACTAATTGATTTTATCTCACTTGAGGAGATTTAATTCTTGGTTGTAGCCTATATCATGAAAATATTTGTGTCAAAATGTATTCTCCTATTTCCATAAGATGGTTGCAAGCTAAAATTTATAGTCTGCACCTAAAGGAATTGACAAGGTATGTACTCACAAGGTGATGAACACCATACTGAAGAAAATGAAAAACATTAAGTTGCATAAAAAAATTTCCTTTGAAGAAGATTTACTAGATCATATGTGAAGCTTGAATGAATCTTGAATTATATAAGTTGCATGATCCTTGAAAAAGGTCTCATTTTTCTAGCAAATGTATTGCTTCTTAAAGCTCATCTAGTAATCACTGGGATAGTAGGAGCGATTCTGATGTTAGTAGAAGTATCTCACTTAAACAAAGTACCCTTAAATTTCACAAATATGAGTGAACATGAAGTGTTCCCATTGTCTACATGAGATTGAGTGGGCATCCTTTATGATCATTGTTTGAGGACGTTGATGAGTTAAAATGACACTTATGACCTCACTTATTATTTAAAGTGGATAGCTGATATATAGGAGAAAGTGAGTTCGATATCTAAGAACAAAATCTAAGAGTTAGTTAATCAGTTTCTAGGTGCAAGACAATTAGAAATATGTGGTTTCTTAAGGTTAAAGCACTAAGCGAATGAGTTGATTAACATTTGTAAAGCTCAAAGAAAGGTGAAATATTCTCCCTAAGTGGTAAGATTTTTTTTCTTCTTGCCATTACTATCAATTGCTGCTACTTTCGTCTGAGTTTGTCTTAGATGATTTGAATGGACATATCCAAAAGAGAAATGGACGAGGAGATCTATCTGGATCATCCAACAAATTCAACTAGTGAGGCAAAAGAAGTAATTTTATTGCTTGAAAAGCTCCATTTGTAGCTTGAGTTTTCGTCCAAGTAGTGTTTCTATTGATTACAACGATTTATCTCTTGATAGGCTTAATGATGATTGAATAAGGTCACTAATGGTAGGTCAGGATAAGTGAAAATATTTGTTTTCTCACTATATATAGACGATAAAATGATGGCTATAAGTGATATAAAATGTTGCCACTTGAAAGTGGTTGTCCTTTTGACATGGAAATAGGAGAGCAAGATACACACTTGGTGTCTAGACATCAAGATCATTCAATAGTACTCTAGAGTTTACTCTGAGAATAATTATATTTGCATCATGCTAATCCTATTAACACTTCATGATTATGATTATGTTGTCAGTAGAAATGCCTTCAATTTGAAAAAAGAGGAAATGTTAGCAAGTATTATTTAAGTAAGTGTTGGACAAAGTTTTGAAGTACTATTTCAACATAGCTAGAGGCTTATAGGCGACCTTCATTCAAAGACAATATTCATGAAACTTTCATTGATTAATAGGTAACATTAAACCATCCATTTTATTCTGTATAGATCAAATAATTATTTATGTGCATACAGTTTGAGATCAAATTCTCTCTTTCACTCACGTCATGTTATTTTAATTTTTATCATAGAATGAGAAATGAAAAATAGCTGGATGTGTAAGCCAACTTAATATTTTACATTTTTTTGTTGTTGTGTCGGTGGATATTTAAAACTTTAATTATTAATCATTTTAAATTTATAGTTGTCTTTTCAAACTAGATAATAATTGAAAAATAGACTATTTTACATATGATTTTAATTTTTTGACATGAGTATAGCGAATCCAAATATTTGATATAACAATACATATATGAAATATAAAAATTCTTATAATCCACCCGGATTATTAATTAGATACTGAACATCCAAATATTCGGATGACATCCAACATATGAGAATATGGATATTTATTTTGTATATCCTATAAAATTTAAAAATCTGTGTATGAATAATAATCAAAAGCAAATATAAATGTACTAATATTCACATTCAAATATTTGAATTTTCAAGTTTGGGTCTTACATTTTTAGAAGTTCAAATCATGTTCAACATACTTGCAACCTTGTTCGACCCAAAAGAGGTTTTTATAGGAATTGGACTTATTATTCCAAAGCAAGTTTGGCCTGAAGAGGTTTCGTGTGGGGCTAACTCGTGGGCTCTCAGCGCATTTTGCAAAAGGAATTACTGTGTCCATGGACTGGACCTTATCCAACTCTGAATGGGCCTAAAATATTTCAATTTGTTGGTTCAAGGGTTGGAAAGCTGAATGCTCCAGGCAAAGAAACTGAGCGGGCCCAAAAGCTGAAGCCCATGAATACTCCGGACAGCTTAAAAATACAGCAAGCCACATAGGTGGTTTCAATCACTTACGCAGAGCAAACCGCGACTGAGAAAGAGTGATGGCCTGGCACGCAGCCGCGAGGAGTTTCCATATGCCGGCAATCGATCTCGGCGCACTGCACACTCGGGCACCATTAGCCGTTGGCATCGGTTGCGTATCCTTGGCCAGCGCCAACCTCCGCCGCTTAGCTCGATCACCAGCCTTCGCTTCTTTAGGCATCTCCACTGATGCTACTGCAGGTGAGAGCCCCTCGCCCCGGCGCAGACACTTTCGCACAGAATTCTCATGATGCAAATTATATCCTGGTCTAATTTTTGTGATAAGACGCTTGCTAAGTCTGGAAAATCTCTCTCTCTCTCTCTCTCTCTCTCTCTCTCTCTCTCTCTCTCTATTCCTTTTCCCCTTTTTTTCTAGCTTTCCCGGATGACTGCATTAAAGAATTGTACCTTATGCATGATTTATTGTGCCTTTGGCTGGGATTTCTTATTTCCTAAAGCTTCTAACAAAGCAGTTAGATTTGTTTGACCAGAAAGTGTTGACTTGGGACACCCGCGGTGTATTTCGTAACTGGTAGTGATGTTGTTTGCCATTATCAATCGAAAAAAAAAACATTCACTATGGCATTCGATTAGATATCTCTCAGAAAGAAGCATTCTTAAATTCAGCAACTTACGCATTGTCCTTTCGCCAAATTCCACTTTTCTACCGTTTCATCTTCTGATTTAGGGAAATTTTAGTTAGTTCGGTTTGCATTAGAGATCTCCTTTAGCATTGTCTATAGTTTACAGCATCATTCATGACATTGTGAAATGTGCATTGTTCTTATGGTGGTTGCAATGTGCTACTGAACCTAGGTGTAAAGGACGCCGTTCAGACAGAAAAGGCTCCTGCAGCATTGGGGCCGTATTCTCAAGCCATTAAAGCAAATAATATGCTTTTCGTGTCTGGCATTCTCGGACTTGTTCCAGAGGTTTGTGACATTAGGAGGTCTTATAATATGATGTAGTTTTTATTAGAAACATAATTCCTTCTTTCTTCTTTTGGATTTATGCTCTGTACATCCATAATACATCTAGCATGGCATCTTCCTTGTTTAAAATGCAGACTGGGAAGTTTGTCTCAGACAGCGTAGAGGATCAAACCGAGCAGGTATGCCATTATATCTGAACTCTGTCTCTGATTTCTTTTGGCCAGGAATTTGTTTTAGAGAATAGCTGCAGGCATGCATAATTTGGGCTTTTTATATAAAAATTACAAAATGAAAAAACGGATTACAATAATAGTGTGGCCAAAAAAGGTTTATGGTTTTATGGTGATGTATGGACTGTCGTTGTGCCTTCCAAAAGATTTTTTTTTGTTTTATAATTAAAGAGACACGAACTGTGCCTCCTCTTTTCCTTATCCTTTATTATTATTATTATTATTATTATTATTATTATTATTATTATTTTCAATTTCAAATTCAGGGTATTAGCCTAGGCTGTTTAATTATTACAAAAGAATGTTTTCCAGTGGGTGCTTTTTGTAACTGCAACTTTAGAGGCATCATCGCAGTCTGCATCTTACCAAAAACCTTTTTCAGGTCATGATATTTTTATTATTTTTATTTTATGGTATTTAGATAAGAAAGCCAGTTTCTTAGAATAGACTTTAGTTCTGACTCTGGAAAGAAAGAAGATCAGATTTGTCATTATATGATTCTGAAGCAAAGGGAGACTTTTTGGATTGTTTAATAAAAATTGTCCTGTTTTCTTTTGTGTGATTTGACTTAGTGCCATATATATGAACTTAATGGATATACTTAAAGACAATGTGTCTGTGAATTGATCTTTGAGTAGTCATTACCTCATGAACACTGCATATGAAAGTTCCATTTCTTTCAATTTTTCAATCTCGCTGTAGAGCCACAGCCCAAGGTGAAATTGGAAGTTTTCTGCGGCATCCAATCAATGCTAACTTGTCTCAGTAACAGATTTTTTGAAGTAGGTAAGGTTAAGTATATAGGTCTTGGTACTGATAAGTTAGTTGTTGATTAATGAGTCGTCTGAGGTACTTTTAGTGGCTTTCAAGGTAATATAGTGTAAGGCCACAAGCAAGAAATTCCTATCTGTTCTGTTATCTTTGTTTCTTGATATTACACTTTGATTGTGGTGTGGTGTACAACAAAAAAAATGCATGTATGTAATGCCATCCTAAATACCTCTAGCTGGTACACATTTTTGTTATTTTGATTTTTGAGTGTGACTTGCTAAAACTATCTGAGCTCATGCATGAGCTACTAGGTACTTAAGAACATGGGGGAGATACTTAAAGCAAGTGGTGCGAGCTATTCCTCAGTTGTCAAGACAACAATCATGTAGGTGATCTCTCTCTCTCTCTCTCTCTCTCTCTCTCTCTCTCTCACACACACACACACACACACACACATGCACGCACGCACGCACGCACACACACACACATGAGCGCGCGCGCACCCACACATGTACACACGTATTACCTTCATACTTTTTGTAACCTCAACAAGTTCTTCATTTTCACAATTAACATTATGTTTTTGTTCCCTTCCAGGTTGGCTGATCTGAAAGACTTCAAGAAAGTCAATGAAATTTATTCCAAATGTGAGTTTTTGAAATTGAAGTCATTTTGCTACTTCAGATTCTGAATGTTATTTCACATATATTTTTTTAGGTGTTTGTTTGCCTGTCCAAATAAATTATGTAGGAACTGCATTTTGCTGTTAACACTTGACGATCGGTGGGGAAATTTTGTTCTCCTGCTTTTCTGTGCATAAGCTGCAAGAAATGATTAAGAGAATGATGTACTCAGTTTGCTCTGTTTTGTCACTTTTAGTAGCAGGAGTTCTCCTTTCTCATGATCATGTGCCTTTATATAGTTTGTTCTCCAGGAAATTCAAGAAAATTCCAGTTTCCTTAGCTGTTAAATCATATTATGATCAGAGAAAAGTTGTTAACTTCTCGAAATTAATGCAGTGAGCTTAAGGTAAATGGAAGGCTCAAGTTGATATAAATATTCATTAAGCAGTCACAAGTTGATATAAATATTCATTAAGCAGTCAGAGTTTCTTTTGTATATGAAGCTATGGAGTGTTGATCATGTCCTCATGACTTTCCTTTGTTCTTTTTTTAAAAAATGAAGACATGGTGTTTATATCTGGACGTAGCAATAAATGTCCAAATTATTATCATGCTGCAAAATGTTTGCTGAGCCAATTATTTCCACATCGACCTATATATTACAGTATGAACATATATTACAACTTGGCTAAATATGTTGCAGATTTTCCAGCGCCTGCACCTGCTCGTTCCACCTACCAGGTTGCAGCTCTGCCAATGGATGCAAGGATTGAAATTGAATGCATAGCTGCACTGCTATAATAGCACCTCAAGGTGTTTGACCGAAGTCAATTGACTAGGGTTTAACTAAATAAGGTGGAATTGGGATCTGTAAGCATTTACTTCAGAGATTTAAGGTTATTCTCCATGGATTCTGGACATGTAATTTCACAATTCTAGTCATCTTTTCTAAGATGATGACCTTTTAAAAAAAATCTGAAGAACCAAATCATGCTGGGGTAGTTGCTAGTTATTCCTGTTATGCATGGTGACTACCCATATTTTGAGATTAGCACCAGCAGCGTTTGATAGCTTAACAAAGAAGCGCATGAGAATTCTTTTAGTTTGTCTGCAAAATCTGCAGCAACCTGCCCATTAAGCCAAAACATGATACGGGCAACAGGTTTTTCTATCTGTAAACATATAATTGCAATTAACATGTATTTGGCCCATTATGCAAATCATGAGCTAATAAAATTGTATCTATTTTTCATCGTCAATCAGGTATTTTCCCTCATTCCGGTCCTCCATTTTTGCATAAAGCACTTTTCTTGGGTTTCAACTACTATTTTTCTTGGATTATTATGTAGAACATGAACTCCAAGCAGAGAGGTTTTGTGGCCCGCATTATCAAAATGTTTAATGTTTTTGGAGGGGAGAGGTTCAAACTCTTACCCTAAATTCTCGAATTAGACCAATAGAATTTATAATAAAAAAGCGTGAATTTTCATTTTTCTTGTTGATGAATAACTTTATCCTTGAACCCAGAAAAGAAAAAGCAAAAAAGAAACAGCCTTGTCGGAGGAACCGTGTTTGAGCCAAAACTTAGAGCATCAAGAAATCCTTTAATGTAGGCGTCCTTTAATTAGTACTTACTATGCATGATTCGCATTACTGTTATGACAGAGAACAGATAAATCCCAGAAAAAAGGAAATATTGTACCTAAAATTGATGTTATTCAATTGCATTTCAGTGTAGCAGGTTCAGGGCTCGTGAATAACTAATAGCATAGAAGCAATCATTGTACTGGAGTGAGCGTGTGAAGCCAAATTACAGATACAAAGTGCATATTTTTAATGGAGAATTTCACATGTTTCAAGTACTAATTTTTTTTTTCATATTTGGATGAGATTAGCACTTAACATAGCAACTTACCAAAGAGTGGCATTAGGTGAGCTGAGTTGGTCATCCACAAAAATGATTATGACGCTGACGCTGATGCTGATGCTAATCCGTGGAACAATGATATACCGTAGCTCTTGCAACACTAATTTTTCCCATTGCTGTATGTATCATGATAATTATTATTAGCTGCTTTTGTTCAAACAATCAGATGATGCTCTTACAAAAGACCAGAGAAACACACACACACGGAGCTACACTGTCTTGTGCGTGTATTTACTAAATCTTTTGCTTCAAAACCTGGCGCAATTGGACTTTTTGACTTTCCATTCTGGCTTCCAGCAGTCTGGCCTTCAAACTATTTTTCTGCGCACTACGTGGCCATTCAATGCATCCTTTCATTGCACGACTTATGTGTGGATTTCCAGAGTCAGTTGAGCTCCATTCTTGTGGACTAAGCCCACCTTTTGCCGAACCATGATCCGGCGACATGATAGCCCCAGCCCCCACATTAGAAAGTTTGCTATTCGAGAGCCTTCCTTTCTTTCCATCAACTGATATCATCATCTTGCAATTATCGCCATTGCTTGGGCATGACCTCCACAGCTTAGATATGATTGAAACCTTTTTCAATTGCCTCATTTTCGCTGAGTCAACTTCACTAATTTCCATTATTGGCATCTCCGATTCCTCCCTTCCATTTTTTTCCCGTTCTGTTCCACCCCTCGACACATTGCTCACCCAAAAATTTTTGTTGACAGAAGGATCACTTCCATCGGGTGAATAAATTGAGCCCTGATCCTCAGGATGGCTCACAGTTTCCCACTCACTAGCATCCTCTTCTAGTTCACCACTCTGATCTATATATACGTTGGAATGCTCTTTGTTAAGCATTTTCACTTCAGGACTCACTGTATGAATTTTGGAGGCATGGCTGGCAGGACTGTATCCAACACTTGGCTCCACCTCCCTCTTGTTGTTAACATCTTCAAAGACAGAGAAAATATCATCTGGATTTGGGGGCTCATATGTCAATTCCCGGATATCTTGTATGTTAACAGACCCAGCCACCTGCCAAAGGAACTCTGCTTTCCGCATCTCCTCTGCATCTGATGTCGTCCTTCTGGAATTCAGGAAAGACTCAACATCTGCTATTAGCCTGTTCATCTGGGAGTACTTATCTTCAAGCATCACTTTAGCATCAACTAACTTCATTTGGACTCGCTCTTCACGCCAAACCTCAGCCATCTGCAACATCTTTCTCTCTTCTTCAACTTCCTCCCGGAGTTTCATTGATTCTCTCTTTAGTGCTTCCAGTTCGGCCTTGTCTTCTCCAATTTCTTTAGCTAGTTCATCACAAACCTCCTCTATCAGTTCTCCGGCCTTCCTCTCTTTTTCATATTCCTGCAGATAACGCTTAGCTGATAACTTGGCATCGGCCAGCTCATTGACCAGCTTAGAATTGACTATCTCCAGCCTTTGACAGTTTTTCTTCTCCCTGCTCAGCTCAGCTTTCATATCATCTATAAATGCACGGATTTTTTCATGCTCTCTGCTCCGCCACACAGCTCTTTCCTCACTGAGTTTCCACAAGAATTGCTCAAGTTTCTTTTTTGAAGATCTGCGCTCAGTTTCAAGTTCATTGATTCTAGCTTTAGCCTGCTCAAGCTCTGACTCCAGTGCAGATATTACTGTAGCAGCACTTGCTCGATGCTGTACATGCTTTGGTTGGCCAAATATTTGCCTCATTTCGTCTGATGCTTTCCAACCATCAGGATCCCACTTGGTTGCTCCCTCCATTGCAGAGTTCAGAAATTGAAATGACGGCTGAAACTGCAAAGTTTTAGAGGAGTTCTGATATAAGAATGAAACATATTGAAAGGCTGCAAGAATAAAGAAGTCACAACCAAAGAGAAAAAGAAAAAGAAAGACTTATCTTCATTAATTTGATGGTATGGAATCTTTCTTAACTAAAGGAGGCAATGAGATGCAACATCTCACAACTTGCAGAGAGTTAATAATGAATGAGTCTTTGAAAGGTAAAGTTTCTTAATAACACGCATGAAACAATATCAGCATATGGTTTATCATTGAGCAGAACACACGATCATTTACAAGATCATGTCTCCCTTAGCTTAAAGACCTTCATTCCATAATTCAATTCAAATGGAAGCCAACTTACTTAAGAATGGCTAAAGAAACACCTAGAAGAAATTTTATACCTCATAGAGAGGCCCTTTTTTTGGACCAGACACAGAATGTGGACTATGTACCGGATCCTTGGCTGGAGAATTATGTACTCTGTCAACATGATGACAATGAATAGTGGCTGCAAAATGGCCACCTCCAGGCTGCTGAAAAGAATCAATGAGCAAAATGAGTCATGAATAGTAATTCCTTGGAATTGGAAACCAGCTTCTAGTGGCCTCTCAAATCGTAACTAAGAGCTACAGATCTAAAACAGCACCAAAATCATGACAGCCACTCTTTGTACAGGTTCAATACAAGCTCATAAAAGTGAAAAGTAAGATGGTCCCCAGAGTTTTAATGTCACATAATTCAAATAAATGAATGAAAACACACAATTAATTGTATTTAACGCAATCAAGAATAATTGAAACCAGAGGGCTTCTTCTCCAATGAACCTATAAATTTAAATGAAGAAACCAACTTAAATTCAAGGAATGTCCGCAACTAATACTCCAATGTTCTTTCTATTTACACTAAAATGCAACACCAAGCATACAGCCATGATTGCAATTCAAACCAAAGCCCGCACACACACACACAGCCCCAACCCCCAGAGAAATTATAACAGAAAAGAAAATATGATAATATACACAAAAAGTTACTCTGTTTATTGCCAATACTAATCAACATTCGCAGATGTCATCGAGAGATCTAATTCAATACACGTTCATATAATTATACGCATATGATTAATATTACATTGCTTAGAAAATATTGAAAAGATACAATGTCTAAGAAGTAACCCTACCTGAAGCCCTAAACTTTGGCCAACATTACTCTGATAATCCGGCAAACCTAGGCGCCAGAATCCAGCAGCGAGTTTCCTGGCTGAAACCACGGCTCTAATTCTCCGTCGACTCTCCCGACCACCTTCACCAGATGATTTCTCCTCCTCGACAGAATTATTCTTTCCATTTCCATCATCAAACTTCCAACTGAGCAGAGGGGTCTCTGGGCGGCTGCTCCGTTTTGCAGATGGGGCTCCGGAATCCCTTTTCAACCGGATTCCGGCACCGTAAGTCTTGATTTTCCGACGAGGCGGCTTTCGTGGAATACTAGGCTTATCGGAAAGATCTGATGGTGTTCGAGGGTTTAGAGGAGCCTGGAGTTCTTGGGCACTAGTTCTTTCTACTGTTATCTTCATTGTTGTCGCTGCAAAGGCTCCGCCATTACACACTAATTTTAGTTAACAGAGTTTGAAGTGTGAACTGCGAAGTGGTGTGTGAGTTCTAAGGGTTCGGAGCTTTTGATAGGGAGCTTATGAGGGACAATATCGGATCTTGGATCTCTTTGCAGACAGTAGAGAGCTGAAGGAGGGGTGGGTGGGGGCGTGGGTGTGTGTGTGAAGAGCAGTACGGTCAACATCTTCATCCAATGATCAAACCTTATATTATAGAGGGTTACACGACGTCGTATGGGTTCGTGGGATCCGGACGGTGACGCTTCATTGGTTCAGCAACAGAGCAACGTTTAAAATTGGGTTTGGGGACCTAATTACTTAGACGCACCTGCTCCAATTTTTAGCTAATTTTTAATACTACACCCGTCACGACGAGTTAAGCAAAATATTTAAGGTACTGTTGGGTTATATTTTTTATTTAATTTTATTATGTGTTTATTATAAATTTTGAGAAAACAAATTATTAAAAAATATGAAATTTATTTCTTGATATGTTTATTTATATTTTGAAGAACACTTTTTTTTTACTGTAGCAATCAAATTGATATTTTTTTTGTTGGATTTTTAGTATGAAAATGGAATTGAGTTATTTTTTTAATGTTAAAATAATAATAAAATATATATAATAGATATATATATATAATATTTGTATGTATATATTGTAAAATGTGTATTTTTGAGAAAAAAAATAAAGATATATTTGGTTATGTTTCTCCAAACTAATGTTGTTTTGGAGAAATATAACCAAACAAAGCCTAAGGCTGCATTTTGGTTTTATTTTCAATTTTATTTCACTACATATGCATCATAAAATAATATGAAAATTTGATGTAAAATCATTAATTAAATTAAAATTTGCACAAAAAAATTTATAATAGAATTTATTTTTCTCACTAAATAAAATCAAAACATAACTTCGTTTATGGCACCTTCTTCAATTTTGTTGTCAAAATTCATTATCCAAAAATTGACAATAAATCTTAGGTTCACATTCTAAAATTATAAAATTTTAAATTTGAAATACACCACAATAGGAAATTTTTTGTCTATTTTTATAGTTATTGCAATTATAAACTGTAATTAATTATTATAAATTGATTGGCAGTTGTTATATTATTTATTATTGATATTCTTAAATATTTAACTCAATACAATTGATATTATCTAAAAAAAAAAAAAGAGACGAGAACAAACAATAATCAAACTAATATTTGAGGGTGAACATAATCGTTGAGGCATTTTATAATTGATGTCCAAAATTGGAATCCAAGAATCCAAATTTGTCCACAGGCCACTACTGCTCAAACTATGTACGGTACGTGCAAAAAAAGTTAGATGGAACAATAATATACGTATGTTAGTCACTGGCAACCGAGGGATAGCACATAGCAGCGCACCCACATCATGTTTTGTAATTATTGAATAAGATAAAGACACTCATCATAATAAACACAGCTTCTTAATATGTTGCAACAATCATGCTAACTTATTATCCCTCACATTTTCCTTTCTTTTTCCTAAAAAAAAAGCAACTAGTAGGTAGGGTCTTGTGGGCTTGCCTCTTTATTTGTTTCCTTAATTTTTCAATACTGTGTTCGAATTTTGGATTATTTGCCGTTTCCGTTTTTCGGCAAGTAATAATTTGGGGAGAGAAAATGAACTTCTGTATGTCATCTTTCCATCAAAGGATTTTTAGGTGAGTATTATTTGAAATTTGAGAATAATCTTGCATATATGTGATGTGGTATACCATGTGCACTCTTTAATCCTATCTTTGAAGAGTTGAGCTAATGCGAAAGGATTTCGAACTGAGAGTTCCTTGAATGCCACTCTACTAATTTGGAACAAAAGAGCTGCGGGATCGCCAAACTCTTTGAAGGGAACTGGTCAAATGGATGAGCTTGGAAAGTGAGCTCAACTACTTGGGAATGGAGGCGTAAAGAATGCTCTATGTAAATTCTGCGCTAACATCCTTGATCTGTGAAGTATTTATGTTTTTTCTATTTGTTTTAAGGAAATAACTTGGACATTACACTGAGCATTGATGGCCTAGCAATATGAAGGGCACAGATCGAGCTGAATCAATTACTTCGATGCTCGTAATTGAAGAAGAGAAGGTGGAAAACTTGATGCATAAGGTATAAGAAGAAGGTACACACAAAATTATAGGGAGAGGTCATTTTGTATAAGATTATTACATCCAAATACATGCTATATATAATGATATGATATGGGTGATTATATTTATATGGATGCACATATGTGGGTTTAATTTAATTAATTATTTGGATTTGATTCAAAATATTTTAGATTGTGCTTGATATAATTGCGGGTCAAAAATGGGTTCAAAAAAAGTAAAACTTTAATAATTTAAAAAAAAATCAATTTCTAACCCAAAATGAGTTCTGCTCAAAATGGCCTAGTATTTAATAATGAAAAAAATAATGTTATGTTTCTTCTACTATAACAAAATTTTATTCCCCCGCAATTTTAAATGACAACAATAAAAATGAGCATATAGAATGATTTAAGATGCCCTATAGGGAGTCATAAAATATATAAATAATAATTATGCCTCTTAATTGATAACTAAAACAATGCAGGAAAGTTTTTAAAAAAAATCATCAAAATATCTTATAAATGACTCAATAACATATTACATGTAAAATGAAGTTAAACACTTTGAAAGAGTGAAAATATTTTATATATATATATAGACATATATGTATAAACATACAGGATGGCTAAAACACCTATGAAAGGTAATAAAAGTTATGAAAAATTACAAAGGAACAACCCCTAAATGATCAAATGACACGTGAGCATGTAAAAAATTACTACAACACTCGTAATTAAGTATTTAAAATATTTATAAATATAAAAAATGGCCAAAAATATATTAATTGATGCCTTGGATTTCATTTTCTTTGGGTAGAATTATAACAATTATGAATGAATATTTCGAAAAAATATGAATAGTATTATCAAATAAACACAGATTAGCTATCTCTATATATTATAAGTTGGCGGGAGTACTTGGATTAGCATTAATTTGATAGTTGAATGAGTATTTTACAGTAAGCGCTGTTTGAAATTTATATGAGAGTGATTGTAAGGTCCCTATACAAAACTTATATTTTTCTTAAAGTGATAATTTCTAATTACAATAAAGCTATCTAAAAGTAAATAAATATGATGCTAATTCATCTCAGATGTGATTCAGTTGTTTATTATATTTTTAGAAAATAATTATAAAGTTTGATTTAAGTTAAAAAAGAAAACTAATATTTGAATGGTCTTTAAATTTTATTTGGGAAAAAACCCAATTATTCTAGGTGTCATTTTCCTGAGCACTTCACTACCAGGGTGTTTGGATTTGTTTTTATTTTTTATTTTTTCACTATTTGAGAATGAACCAACATCAATTTATTCATATTTTCATCAAAATTATAATTTATTTTTTTTAAATTTCAAATTAAAGCATATTTTCCACAACATATGTCTATTCACACTCTCTCTATTTGTCAATACTAATTTCTCTTTAGTTACAATCTATTAAATCCTATAAAATAATTATTTTTCGGACAATTTATCTAAATATAAATTCATCACTTTCAAACTCCTTAATTTCTCTAACTATTTTTCAAATTTTAAAAACCATAAAAATAGAAATAAAAATAAATACATATGTGCACACTACCTATGTTAATTTCATTGAATGATAACTCACCACAGCAATAATTACATGGTCTGCTTTACCTATCTTATTAAATTATAATATTAATTCCACATAGACAGAGACATGGAGATATGCAGGCCTTATTTCTGCCCGACTTCTCCAGCCGTTAATTTCATTCTTAGGTCATTAGGTTTTTGCGAGTTACGTTCCATAAAATTTATCGACTCCTACAGTTAACTTTTTAATTAGCTTTTTTGTTCTTTGGGATTAATAAGAGAAGCGTACGTGTGGCTGAGGGACTTGAGCCATTAATAGCCCACACACACACACACACACACACACATATATATATATATGTCAGTTTTTAATTAATTAGAATTTAGAATGAGAAGAACCGAAGAAGGGGCAATTAGGTAATTAGGACGACGACTCTCAATCACCTAATTGGCTTCACGAGCCACGGGAATTAATTAATGTAATAATAATAAACATTCAGCTGGACTTGAGTATTGTTTTGTTAATGCCAGTAATTAGTACATTCATAGGCTACTTACTTATAAATTGTTATATGCGTTGAGATACATTAATTTACTGTAATTATTGAAAAGAAAAACTCACAGATCCAAAAGTAAAAGCATCCGAGGGGAGTCCCCATGTGATCTAAAAATTCAATCCACGGAAACCACGCTCCCGGCTCCTCCGGTATCTAATACTTGTTATTTTTTTATAATGTAAAACACAAAAAATAAGGTATCTGTCAAAATTACAGAATTAAATCATTACTAAATTTAATTGAATAAATTGCTCGTAATGATAACCGAACATTAATATTATTATAGATTTTGATCTCACATAAATTTTTTTAGTTCAATCAAACTGCCTTTGCTCTAAATATTTGACAAGCGCACTTCAAGATTATAAAATGTTGTTATTATTGTATGTCGAAGTAAGGTTGATGGCACTTGATTTTATTCTAAATTAAAAAGAGATGAGATTTTTTAAGCGCACGCTTTATAGATTATTTGTATTTTCTCATCATTTAAAGTGTCTTTTCATGCAAAACCCGACCCCCTCCTAAATGCATCTTGATGGTTATACAATTGGATTCCATGTCAGATGATGACAATAGACTTAGTCACTATAGTTGGAATCACCTATGACAACATGGGTCGTGTTACCTCTTCTCAACACCTTAATTAAATGAGTGTAATGATATTTGACCTTATCCAATATTGAAGGAGTTGAGATTTTGAGATCATCTTCTCTCTTTCACCCTTTATTATTTGTTTTTAGAATAAAACTATCTATTACTGGTTGTTGCTGAAATGACAAGATTGACTTCATCTTCAACTAGGGGTTATTATGGTCTTTAGATAATTTAAGTTGATTTCCCTTCCACCTTATGGTAATTAAGAATTTATTCTTTTTCTAGAGAAATTATCTTATTCATTACAATTCTAAATCAAAGCATGCATACATAGGGAATATAGCATAATCAAATACTAATTAAATACAATATTTAAATGGAGCCAAATCAAACCCAAAGTCTCACATAAGTTTTGTGATATCCATCTTATTATTTGAGCAAAATTTCACTATGAGTTGGAATCCTCTATGCATCTACATTATATAAGGAGGGTGTTTCCTTTCAAATGACAACTACCTCTTGACTCTGCCAAATACACATCACATGTGCTCTCCTAAAAAAACATATGTATACATATATACATAAAATAGGAATAACAGGATACAAGGCCTTATCATCATGGGTAGCAATGGAAATGCTAAAGCAAAATTAGGGTGCCATGCCCGTACGAGATATTATATAGTGTGCATGCCATCTACGATGAGTTTAATGTGGAGGATCAAGGTGTGAAAAGACTGACAACATAATATTAATATGCAGTGTTAGACATAGTGATAATTGATCATATTCACGTGGGTGATTGGTCTGCTCTGCTCTGGTCGTTCTGGTCTTCGCGCGGTGGGGGGCGGGGGGAGAGAGCATCCAAGAATTTGATGAATTGATACTTTTGGATTGTAGCACAAGCAACAAAACGAAGACTGCCAATCGAATTCATTTATTGCCTCTCTTTCAGGTTAATACAATATTTATATGGCAGCCAATCTGCACACAATCTGCACTAGTCTACTTCTTGCTACTTCCTACACACATTATAGTGCTCGTCCCCCGCGATTTTCTCTGCCTATAAAATTTTTTTTGTTATTTATAATTAATATATGAAATAATTTAAATTATGGAACAAAATTAAAGTTATGTTAAATATTTGGCAATATGACTTGTTATAAAAGGTATAATCATGAACTTATTATAAATTATCATTTATAGATGATAAAATTGAAATACTAATGAAATTGATATATCAAACTATTTTTCGTACATTGAATTATTCATTTTATTATTCAAACTATATCATCCATTTTGCTTGTTAAAATAATTAAAAGGCAAATTAATATAAAAAAATATCAATAATTTTTATTTTAGACAAGAAAATAATCATTATTTTTATAATAATATTGATGTGTATCAGGCGAAAGCATATAATGAGTTTCCAACGTTTTGGAGTAATTTAGACCATATAGAGGGGTTGAAATATTGTAAATGAGCTATTGAAATTTCAAGTTTAAAAATGATTACTATATTCTTGTTTGGACTTGGTTTATGAAGTAATGAATCCAAATCTTACGGTGGCTATAAGTTTCTTAGTTTTAGAATTTAGGATAAACTCAATTGAATAAGCATTAAAAATATAAAGTTACTGTAACTTAAACCCGAGTGAAGCCCATTTCCAAACATTTATGACCAAATACAATTTCAAGTATCTAATTATCAATTTGAGCCCAAGTTCATTGTTTGCGCTGGCCTGCTTAACTCACTCCAGTCACTAGCCGTACCCATCACCCACCCATAAACCAAAACAAGGAAAAAGTGCCCATCATCCCATCTATGGTTGTCAACATGTTGGATTTGCTTCGATTTAGTTATATTTGAATTTAATTATCAAAATTCATATTTGAATTTGATCTAATATCTTATAAGATCTTTATTAGTCAGTACTATTTTCGATTTTGATAGATATTCAAAATCAAATAAAAAAACTTACCTAATTTAATATTTTCTTTTCTTTTCTTCCTTCATTCTTTTGGATTGTATAAAAATATTGGTATTTATAAAGTAAATTTACATTATATTTGAATTTTTAATAATTTTTTATTATATATTGGTTCAAAAGTAAAATATATGAACATTAAACCCTATTTCACATTATATTAATGTATAGATGAGTTATTATACATTATTATATTTGACATTTTATCAGTATTCCTTTCATTTTTGAGGCTAAAGACTTAATGTTAGTAACATAATATAAATGTTAATATAGATATTAAATCAATATAATATATAGATTTTATTTAAATCTTTATTAATATTATAATGATATAGGATAGCTCACTAGACCCAACCTAATAACATTCAACTAGGTAAGAGATATGATATATAACAACCTAATTAGCTATTAGGCCCAACTCATAGGTATCAATTGGTTGATCAATTAGACCTAACCTCATCAGGCCATTCTGCTAGCACAAGTACAAACGCCTTGCCCGTGGACCAGAGTATGGTCAATCAGCTCGAGAATGATTACTTAGCCCTTAACCATGGAGATATTTGGATTCAACAGAGTCCTGTCACCTCAATTGGAGCGTTCCTAAATGACCCTCGAGTGAGAATACATCTCAACCACAAGAGGTCGATTAAACAACATGCCATTAAGCACAATCACACTGAAGATACTGCAATAACTTCTTTACTACATTAAATACCTTGAAAGGTGGCGTGCCTTCACATTAATCGCGTATTCCACCATCAATACCACCATTTTATAGTACCAGGGTAGTGCGCACCTCCTTTCATACTAGTATGTCCTATGAAGCTAGAGAAGATGCCACTTGTCATAGTATATAAAAGGAAGAAGACCTAAAGGTCCTTAAGTGAGGACAAAAGCCTTCTCTGTATATGCAAGGGCACATTGATATATCAATCTCCTTGGAAAGATTACAAATACCCCAATGCCACCCTTTAGCAAGATATGCTCATTATCACTTAGAACCCTCATTCTACTGCTTAATTATTTGTTCAATTAAGTACTAACTTCAACATCGAAGTGCCATAGTCGAGGATACCTCTCCTAGACTAACCTTTGCTATTGGTTATATGACTCGAACCAAATACATCATCACACCTCTTTCTCAACCTACTTTTCTAGTCAACTGGATTGGATTAAGGCCTAGAATATCATCAATAAGCTTATTTTATCATCATTTGGCACTATTTGTAGGAATCTTGTGTTCATAATTGAGAAAAATAGTTAACATAAGTTGAACTATTTCTAAGAGAGAAAAGAACCAAAGGTCCCCAACCTCTTTTTCTCAACCCCAACAAGAACAAGATGTGACTGGACCTAGCTCCCAGCCAGAACAAGTGGTAATCTTGACTATACCTTAGCTTATATAGTTGAAAAATGAACAAACATCAGTCTAAATTTTAGCTTAACTATCAACTACTCTTAACGAGCACAATAACCAGCTTGGACCAGCCACCAGTGCTACTTCCTAACCTTCACAACACGAGGAAAGGCTTGTAAGGGAGGATATAGATAGACCAGAGATAAGACATCTCCTATTTGATGAGAGTATAGCCTAAGACACTTCCCACGGGAAAAACCCAACCAAACCCCTAAGAAGAAGTAGCTGATTCAACAGATCACCTTACCCAACCTGTTCGAGCCCAACAGCATGATAGGGTTGAGTGATAAAGTCCTTAAATGAATAGAAATATGTCCTAAGCTGATTGAGAAGAATGGAAAGAAGTGTTCCACTAAGTGTAATAGCTGAACAAACGTCTTAGGGAGATTTCCAAAAAGAACACTAAAAGAAACCCTACTATAATGGTACACCCCAACTTTAGTTTGAGAGGGAATCACCATTTGTATAGGAGATAATTGATGAGTGCATAGCTGTTGATGCCAAGGTTACTATTAATCTACCTAGATATGATGGCTAGTCTGACCCAAACAAGTAGTTACTTCAATTTGAACACATGATGTAGCTCCACAAGCATAATGATTACATCCCAAGAAAGATGTGAGTTACAATATTTTAAGGTATTGTACTCAACTGGTTTGTCAAGCTGGAGCCAATGTCGATTTACTTATATGACCAACTTTATAACAAGTTTCTCGATCAGTTTGCCAACCTAAGGAAAGCAAAACTCCCCCATACTCATTTGCATATAGTTAAGCAATGAAAGGGAGTCCCTTTGAGATTTTTTCACTAGGTTAACACAGAGGTGTTGAAGATTGACAATCCTTAAATAGAGTTCCTGATTAATGTACTTTTCTTGGTTCTTCGACACAAAGAATATGCCAATGCTCTGATAAGAGAGAGACTAAGGACATTGGAAGAGCTACTCAACTTCACTAAGAGGTACATAACTTAGAAGGATATAAATAGACTAAAATATAGGAACCCAAGCAATGACACAAAGAAGGCCAAGGAAAAAGATGACAAACAGCACAAGGATGGTTTTCGATCTCCTATCAAAAGATTTCACAACTACACGTCATTCAACACCATAAGGAATGAGGTGTTATTTTTCATTCAGCATAATAACCTTCTTAAAAAGCCTAGGAAGTTGACTGAAATCAAGATAATGAAGAGATCAAAAAAATACTGCGACTTCTATAGTAAAAAAAAGCATGATAATAGGGATTGCTTTAATTTGCATAATGAGATTGAAAAGGCTAATTAACAAGAACATTTGAAAAAATTTGTCAATGAGAAAACCAGATGAGAGATGGACCAAATTGATTAGACTCCTTATAGAGAAATGCTGGTTAGCCCAAAAAAAGAAGATAACAGAAAAAAGCTTACTTATGATCCATGCCCACCCCTCAAAGGCATGATCGACACCATTGTCGGAGGCCCAATGAGAAGGGGCTCCAAGTTAGCAAAAGATAGAATCAGATGACGTTAGAATTAACCAATTCATCCTTAGTCAGAATAGTTTTCCAACTCTCCACCAACATTAAACCAGTTTCTTTTTTGAAATCTGACCTTTTGCACATCAAGAACCAAGGCACTAACAATAAGCTAGATTGCCCCCTTGTTGTGTCAGTTAAGATAGCTAACTTTGAGGTAAAAAAGGTTTTGGTTGATAAGGGTAGCTCCATGAACATAATTTTCTTGTCGACACTAAAGAGAATAAACTTGGGAAAGCAGAAGTTTGACCCTATGTGCATCTGCTGGTCGAATTCAGAGGATCTAAGATCATCCTTGAAGGTTCTATGAATTGGTCCACTTTATTTGGAGAATTACCCTAATGAAGGATGCTCATGGTCAATTACCTGGTCGATGATGCTATCATTAGATGACCAGCCTTGGTCATCCTTGAATGACTTCAAGGTCATTGTCTCGACTTATCACATGAAGGTCAAGTTTTCAATAACTATTGGGATTGATGAACTATTTTGTAACATAAAGAAAGCTTGATGATGCTACACTATCTCAATCGAGGTAAATGAATAGAAAGCTCGACCAAAGCTAAAACTTCGAGGACGTCTCAGTAATGGAACCCAAAGAGGGACAAAAAACTAAAAAGAGAAAGTTATAGGAGACTAGGGTTGAGCCAGTCGGGGAGCTTAAGACCATAGAGCTGGAGTTAGGGAATCCCGATAAGACCACAAAGATTGGGATTGATTTAGGAAGTAGCATAGAATGCTTAATGGTTGATTTCCTCAGAAACACTATTGATGTTTTTACTTGGAGGGCTTTTGATCTCCAAGGAATCAACCTCAACATCATCGCCTACCATTTGAATGTGGATCACTCATTCAAATCAATCAAGTTCAAAATCAAGACCTTCAATGCTAAAAGATGTTAGATAATTGAGAAAGAGGTCAACAAACTCTTAGAGGCAAGCTATATTGTAGAAATTTGATATCCTACTTGGTTTTGTAATATAGTGGCCTTGAGGATTAGGAAAAATAAAGAATATGCAATGACTTTATTGATTTGAATAAAGCTTGTCCTAAAGACCTTTACCCACAACCTCACATAGATGTATTAGTTGACTTTACTGCAAGTTGTAATATTTTAAGTATGATAAAGGCATTCCAAGACTATTATCAAATTTTCATGGCCCCTAAAATAGGGACAAGACCTTCTTTGTGGTCTTCAACAAAGTATACTATTTTTTGGTTATGCCTTTTCGGCTCAAGAGTGCAAGTGCAACCTACCAAAGACTTATGAACTTTATGTTCAAAAATGAGATCAAAAAGACCATGGAGGTCTACATTGAAGACATGATCGTTAAAATAGAAAAGAAGCAAAACCATTTAGTTGACCTCAATTATACATTTTCAATTTTGAGAGCATTTGGTATGAAACTTAATCCCAACAAATACACATTCGGGGTCAGAAGAGAAAAATTCTTAGGATACATGGTTAGTCAAAGGGAAATAGAACCAAACCCACAAAAGATCCAAGCAATTTTAGACATCTCACCTCTTTGAATAGTTAGAGACGTGTAGCATCTGATTGGAAGGATAATAGCTCTGGGGCAATTCATTGCTCGACAAGTAGATAGGAGTTTACCATTCTTCAAAATTCTTTGAAATGCATGGAAGTTCTAATGGATTGAGCAATGTGACTAAGCTTTGGCCAAATTGAAACAATACCTATCAGCACTATCAATGCTAGCTAAGCATGAGGTCGAAGAGGTCTTATATATCCATTTGGCAGTCTCATCAGCTATAATCAATTTAGTTCTAGTCTTAACTAGACATGGCACCCATCGACCTGTATACTACAGTAGCAAGGTATTGCAAGGTCTAGAATGCAATTACTTGGAGATCAAAAAGTTCTATCTTACTCTGGTTACTGTAACTAGGAAACTGAGATCTTATTTCCAATCTCACTCTACAATTGTCTTGATAAATCAACTGCTTAAACAAATACGATTAAAACCAGATACATCGGGAAGATTGACAAAGTGGACTATCGAGTTAAGAAAATTTGACATTGCTTTTCCAGCCTTGAATTGCCATAAAAGCCCAAGTATTAATAGGCTTTGTGGTAGAACGACTTGACCTACCCAATAAGCTCGACCATGATTCCCTCATGTGGACTTTATATCTTGATAGGTTAGCAACTTCCTCATAGAAGAAATAGGCATTTTCCTACACTCCCTTTAAGCCAAGGAGTATGATTTCCCCATCAAACTTGATTAGCTCTTCACCAAATGAAGTTGATGTGTATGAGGCCCTTCTTGTTAGCATAAAGATGGCTATTGATAGGAGAGTCAAGCAGTTGGTGGCCATTACTGATTCCCAAATGGTCATTGAGTAGTTTGAAGGGAATTTCAAGCCTAAGACGGCTACAATAAGCAAGTATTTGGTATAGGTCAAGAAGTTGTAGCAATAGTTCAAAAGTTCACTCTCAACCAAGTTTATATATCAGAAAACCAAAGATCAGACACCCTGGCAAAATTTGCTAGCTTAATAAAGGGAACCAGAGACAGAACCATTACATTTCTAATCTCTAACAAACCCACCAAAGGTGGTTTCGACCAGAACTTGATCAGGTAAATCTAAGAGTCAGCTCTTTCTTGGAAAGATGAGATAAAAACTTACCTAAGGGAAGAAAAAGTGCCTGAGGATAAAGCACAAACACATAGACTAAGAGGTTAAGCAAAGAAGTTTGCTTTCGACGAGTATGGTCAACTCTACAAGAGATCCATTTCTAAATTACCATTGAGGTGCTTGACACCAGAACAGGCTCAGGAGGTCTTATAAGAGGTCTATTCAAGGATTTGTGGCAATCACTCTAGAGAATGGGCGTTGGCTTACAAATCATCAAACATGGATACTTTTTGCCAACTTTGCTAAAAGATACAGTTGACTTATCCAGAAGATGCCTATCTTGCCAAGTCTACTCTAACATACCTCAGTAGCTTGCATCAATGCTAGTGCCAAATTAGATTACGTGGCTATTCGACCAGTGAGGGATGGACATAGTTGGTTCTTTCCCAAAAACCACATGTTAAAGAAAGTTTATGATTACTGCAGTTGAATACTCCACAAAATGGGTCCAAGTAGAGACAGTATCGAAGATAACTAATGTGACCATAAAACATTTTCTGTGGAAAAACATGATTTGTCATTTTGGTCTATCTAAAGTATTGATATCAGATAATAAGACATAGTTCCATAGCAGAAGCATAAGGAACTGGTGTGGAAGCCTAAGAATTTGACAACATTTCACCTCGATTGGGAACCATCAGGCCAATGGGCAAACGAAAGTCATAAATAGGACTGTCTTAAATCACCTCAAGGCTCAACTTGAAGGATCTAGAGTGAGTTGGGTGAGTGACCTCCCTAGGATGCTGTGGGCATACAGAATCATTCTTAGAATTGCCATAGGCCACAGTTTTTATAGTCTGGTCTATGGGTCAGAAGTAGTCATTCAAATGAATTGATATAACACACAGTTCGAGTAATCTACTACTATCAATTAGGAATAAATTTGAAAGAGAATTTGGCCTTGAAATAATCAATGAGCTGCACTAGCAAGCAATACAACAATGCAAAGATATAGGTTGAAGATGGCCTAACATTACTACATAAGAGTTCAACTAAAAAGCTTTAAAGTGGGAGACCTCATTCTCAAAAAAGTTAAAGTTTTGAAAAATATGGGTAAACTTGATCCAAAATAGGAAGTTCTCTACTCGATAATCAAAGTAGTGAAGCACAACTCTTAATGACTAGCGGATATGGATGGAAACAAGCTCCCTCGACCACAGAATGCAGTAAACTTGAAAGCATTCTACGTGTAAAGAGACCAATGTTTCCACTTAACTGTTTTGTAATTTGATTCCAAATCAATAAAGATGACTTACATTTTGTTAGCTACTCACTTTCACCAACAACTATGGCTTCTAGCCCAAATTAATAAATAAGTTGATCATTTAAAATCAACCCTACTGTCAACCAAAAGTCAATTTCAAATTGCAAGCCTAATTACTCAATAAACGAGTTGATCGCTTAAAGTCGACCTTGTACCTTGTAATCGACTAATAATTGGTGTTAGACCATAACCACAACTTCAGGCCCAATTACTTAATAAATAAGTAGATTATTTAAATTCAACCTTGTAGTCGACCAAAAATTGATCTCAAACATTAACTATGGCTTTCAGCCCTACTTAATAAATGAATAAAATTCTTAATGTCAACCTCGTAGTCGACCACATATTAGTTTCAAACTATAATCGTGGCTTTTAGCCCAACTTGATAAAAGAACGAACCATTTAAAATCAACTCTGTTGTCCAACCTAACCTAAAAATAATCCTATCATCTATTTGATAATTAAGGTTGCTCAACAAATGCACATGTTACAATGCAAGATTAAAAAGCAACTTGCAGTCAATTTAACAAAGTTGACCACGACCAACCATAACTTAAATCAACCCTGTAGTCGGTCATCGGATTCAACTCGCCCCATGGGCATATGTATTATGACATGAAGCTTGAATAAGAGCTTGAAGTTAATTTAAGTTGACACATGGTCGACCATGGCACAAGGCCCATTCATTTGATTATGAAGAGTTGTCTCAAGTTGACTAAGCAATTGACTACAAAGACTATTTCAAAGCTAATTTTAAATAGATCAAGTCAATATGAATATCCTTATATTTATTCAATTATTTCTTTAAAAAGTTGATCTCATAATCAACCACTAACTTGGTTTTAAACCAATTAAACAATAACCATTCCTTTTGTACAAGATCACACTATTTGACCAGTTATGTCGAAGAAAGATTTGCTTCTTTACTTATTAATGCAATCAGTTCAAAAGAATTAAAGCCGTGAAAAGAAAAGAGAGCAAATTGATAAAAGCGATGAACAAAAAATTAATGTTATATAATTGAAAATCAAGTTACATGATTACTGCATTAAAGTTGTTCTCATAATTGATCAAAAGCATTTTGCAAGGCGGGATCAAAATAAACTTGAACAAAAACAAAAACAACTGCGGCCTCAACTTAACCCAGCTCTTTCTTTTCTTTTAGCCCATGTAGCCGCCATCTCATTAATAGCATAATCGAGCTCATCATTAGAAGGTTTGTGCACAACTGTGGGAAGGCCTTCTATCTCTTGCTCAAGTGTTAGCACAAACGATGGCTGTAGAGCAGTAGCAGGTTGAGATGGACCTGCCTTCTTAGAGAAGAATGTGCATTTGGTAGGAGAGAAGAAAGCAGCAACATCGACCTTGCTGTCCTTAATCTTATTAGCAAATTTATTCATGAAAGTGAACTCTTCCACCACTTTCATCACCCTTGGATTGGCTACAGCTCTAGCACCTTCTATGAGCGTGCTCTCACCAATAGGCACGAGGTCAAGATATTCCTTAAACCCTCAGCTTGTAGCGGGTTGACACATCTCTTATCCTTAGGGTGAAATTGATACATGAGGAACGCCAACTACTTCATAGCCTTGTTGAATGCATCTTTCATGCTATCAATAGCAAAGACAATGCTGGCATTTTAGGATGCCAAACACAACATAAACTGTTACACTGCCTCCTTTCTTATGCCTAGCAATACTATGAAAAACTCATCCTGAGCATAGTTGCTTGCGTTGCTATACCCATTTGCCTAACTATCATTATATAAAGCTTTAGCCACCAGCCTAGCTGTTTACAGTAACTTATTCACGTTGCTTTTCTTAGGCACTGTAGCTAAAAGTTGTGCATCTTTTTTCTTGATCTACTAAGTCAGCTGGTCGATTCTTGACTGTATCAAATCAAGCTGAGCTTTCATGTCCTCAGCAATTTTTTGTTCCTACTGGAGATCTTTCTATCATCGAGGGCCAGCTCGGCCGTCCTTTAAAAATGGTTTATTTTGGTTTATTTTATGTTTTTCTTTTTTATCATAGCTTGTTTGTTGTCTACTCTAAATTTGTTTCTTCTTTGGTTATTTGTCTAAATCTATGTGGGTTTAGTTTTCTTGGCTTGGTGGGTTCTTCTCTTTGTTCATTGATTTTCCTTTTGGAGATAGGGTTTTTTATTATTATTATTTTTGGGTACATTTCATTAGTTTTCATACTATCCTTTGATTATCTTTGGTTTCTCAACTTTTCTTGTTTTCCTTTTGATTTTGTGTTCCCTATTTCTGACTCAAGTGTATTCTTCTTTGCATTTATTTTTTGGGTTCTGAAGTTTTAAGATTGTGGGTTTTTATTTTATGTATGAAGTAATAATTTGAAATAACTTAAAATTTACATAAAATATTTTTTAATATTTTGGTGTTCATGTCATAGACACCCAAAATACTATTTATGTTGGGGTTTAACTTTGTACTTTACGTTGTAAGTTTGGGCTTTGTAGCTGTTTGGTTGATTATTTGGATTCTTTTAGGGAGGGATGGAACGAGTACAGTTCTATTCTTTGTTTTTTTTTTCTTTTTTATTTTTTGGGTGGGTTGGGTTGTGTTTAGCTTATTTATTTTCCTCTTCTTTTATGTGGCTTTCAAATTTTATTTATAGATGTGTAGTTAGGTTTTGGATGAATTTTCTATTGATCTTTCTTATTGACTTACTTTTTTATTCTTTTTATGCAGTTTTTCTTTCATTAGATGATCGTTGAATTGTTTTTTTTTTTATATATATAATTTTCTAGTTGTATTTATAAGGATATTTTATTTTGTCCTATGTTAAGGAAAGATATTTAGTATTCCTTTATGTTTTTGTTGCTATAAAATCATTCGTCGGGTATTCACATTGTTTTTCCACATTGTTTACTGATAGTTTCATTTTTTTTTGTGTATTTATGTTTTAAAATTTGCTTTTTGTTTCCTTTTTGTTTATGTACTTTTTTCCCCTTATTTGTGTGTTGATGTTGCAGTTTTTGATATTTATATATATATATATATATAGATATCTCTTTTTTTTTAAGTAACTTTTTGTTCGTGTTGATGTTGTTGTGAGCTTGATTGATCATTGCCATGGAGGATCAGTTCTTTGACAGCGAAATTGTTCTTGGGAAAGTGTGGTTGCGGTATAGTAGCTTTGAATGGTTATGTTTTCAGTGATAGATTTGTATTGATTATAATTAGATGCTTCCTGGTTTATGTAACTTTTATTTTGAGTTTCTGAGGTTTGTTAGAAGACTAATTATGTATGGATACGATAGAATTTTAAAATTTAGTCTATTTTTTTATTGTATTGGACTACAATTAAGTTCATTATTTATATGTTCGTATCCTTATATATTTATATTATTTTTTTTTATTGCAATATACTTGTAGTTGCTTATTTTGTTGTGGATCATAGTTGCTGAAAAGATGTTTATTACAATTTAAATTTTTATTTAGAATTATTTATGTATTAAATGTGTAATTTTATACTTTTTTCCCCACTATTTAAATTTGACGTTTATCTTACTTAATTCCTGATTTTCAGTTGCACTAAATTGAAGGAAGTCAAAGGAAGGTTGAATTTGTGTTTATATTATGGGAGAGTCTTTTTGATTACTGTAAGTTTAAAATTTTTGTTTTTAAGTTTATTGTCATTTTTTAGGGGTTTCATATTAATGTGAAATTTTATGCGTTTTATTCGGTTGAATTAAGCTTGTGATATCTTATAGAATCTGCTTGTGTTTATTAAAAATTTAGATTAAGTAAGAATAGATTTATAGGTTGAATAGTTGATATTTAAGCATCGCTTTTGGCATTTAATATTACGTTTTGAATGTGTATGGTTAACCATTAGTGTTCTTTATCTTTGTAAGTTGAAATTTTATGCACTTCAATGCGTGCCTTTACCTTTCTTTTCTTTTCTTTTCTTTTTTTGTTGAGGGGGGG
>JACGDI010005566.1:2248413-2262973 GCA_014898725.1 Jacaranda copaia
TAAATTTTTATTTTTTATCCTGTTGAATTAATATTGAAATATCTTTTATGGAAAATCTATATAAAATTTTATGTGTGTGTGGCATTCTTGTCCAGCATTTAAACAAATAATAGGATGATCTACTTAAAAAGCCCCAACTGTAGCAACATCATCCTATGCATAGAATGAAAAGCAAAAAAATTTAATACATGGTTGGGGAAGAAAATGCAAGTTAATAAAATCAACACTATAAGCGCCAATCTCATGTATGTCAATGCTTTAGCTTGACTTTCTTAAATCAATTAGAATATCCAGCATTTATTTTTCTTCTTTTTAATAATATTAGTGATGTATGTAATATAGTTCAGACAACTAACAAGTTCAGAAGCTTGTTTGAGTGAGGCTTGATTTAAACTTTATTTTAAGTTTGAATTCGAGCTTGTCAAACCATAATTTTTGACAATTCAAGTTTCAGAGTAAGTGTTCAAAAGTTCATGAGTTAGCTTGGGAATTTCTGTCTTTTATTATTTTGTATAATTTAATATACAGCTAGGATTTAATAAGAATAGTTGTAGTTATTGTACTAAATTAGTGTTATTCATAATATCATCAACTATCACAAAAGTGAATATATTGTCATGTTTATTTTCTATTGTAACTATATTGGTAATCCTAAATTGCATTATATTTTATGATATAATTATGAGATTAATAATATACCAAAGGCTGAATTTATATTTTATCGATCAATATAATTTTAAATTTCAAGATAAGATAATTTATTATAACAAATAATATATTAACCATAATGAATATTACTAGTAACTGTATCCAAAATATCTAACAATTTAAGTCATATTAATGGAGATAGCACGCTATATAATTTAGAATATGTGAACTCAAACTATTTGCCATAATAATTTAATATTTCAATAATCACATTTACTGTTAACTAATAATTATCTATAAAATGATCAAATAGCATAATTCATTATAATTCAAAAATCAAAATTGTATTGTTGATACTTGTGACTTTGAGTTTGAACTTGAATAAGTTTAACTACTATAAACAAACAAAGTTCGAAAGTGTTTTTGAAATAAGCTCAAATCTAACTCTACATTCATAAATTTGGGGACGAACAAAGTGAACTTGAGCTTTAATTAGAAAGTTTTTGCAAGTTCATCCCCAACCCAATCATATGATCCTAATCAATATTTTTTAGATAAAAGGGTAAAGAAAACAAAGTTTGCATCTTCTAAGATAGAGGAAGTCTAATGTTGAGGAAAAAGTATTGATTCTCTCTCTAATGCATAATAACATACATATATTGAAGGCAAGAGTAGCACTAGGATTCAATAATAAAACTTCAAAAGTTAAAATTAACTAGGCTACTCAAGCAACTAAGGATCTAAACATGCTATAGATCTAGAATTAGAAGGAGGAATACCTTTTGTAGCTCAAAAACAAGGAAGAAAGTGTGAACACTTCACAATTCCAGAAACTGCTAGGAACCGGCACAATGGACAGAGAGCAACTTCTGCCCCAGTTAGAAAGCCCCAAAAGTCACAAATATAAGTCTGAAACACCTATACAAAATGAGAAAGAAATTGTGAAAAATATGGAGCAAAACAGATTCTGGATCTCCCCCAAAAAAATCGCCAAATTGGTGCTCTATACAAGTGGATCTCCAAAACTAGCAAATCAAATGCTTTGCCTCTATTGTCATAATCCACACACCAATTGAATCTTCTAATTTCTCCTCATTATAAGCTAGAATAAGAGAGGAGAAAGATGATGGAGGAGGCTAATTTTCAGGTAGGGAAGAAGAAAAAATGCAAAGCTTCAACACATGATGCAACGCATGGAGAGAGAATCTTGGAGGGAAATTGCAAAGAATCTTAGGGCTTGTTCTCTTATATTTTGGGCATTTTGTGGAAAAAATTTGGGGAGAATGGATTTTTAGGAGAAAATTTGGAGAACGTGCAAAGTATTTCTTTTTGTTTTGGGAAAATATGAAAAATGATTTGAGAATGAATTGTTTATTTCTTTATGTTTTGGGAGAAGACAAAATTTTTACTGTTGATGTTAAATCAGTTACCTTTTTGTTTGGTTTGTAAGGTGAAATATATGTGTGTGTATATATATATATATATAAGTGAAGTGAGAGAATGATAAATAAATAAGTGATGTGAAAGGAGTAAGACAATGAAGGGGTAGGTGTGCTTTTTAGGGTGTAGGGCTTTTTTGGATGAATTATGAGGGATTTTTTAGGTAAAAAATTGTAGTATTTTGGGAGAAAAATTGGGGAAAGCGCATGCATTTTGAAATTTTTTTTGGGGTTGGAATATAGTTCCCCAAAATGTAGGAGAACAAGCCCTTATTCTTCACACCAATTATTATATTTGGCTAATCCACACACACTCTATATCTATATATAGAGGGTGGAAGGTGTGATGCCAACTCCTCAAGTTGGGTGGCCAACTAGATGTACCAAGGTGGCAAATTCAAATTCAAATCCAACTTGAATTTTATGTGCATTTTAGTTATATTTGGAATCTAATTCCAAATTAATTAAGATGCAAATTCAAATAAACATTTCATTTAAATTTTGCCTCAAAAAGTATTATTCCTATTAATTAAATTAAATACTTTAATTTAATTAATTAATCTTTGATTTAACTCTTAAATCAAAGAAGCTTAACTTTTAAGCTTAATTTAGTTAACTTAACTCTTTAAGTCAACTTGACCAATTGATGGTCACCTTGGCACCAATTAATTAACTCATAATCATTGATTTAATTTAACTCTTTAAATTTATTGATTAATTTAACACTTAAATTAATTAAGCCAAGATTGACCATGAAATTGAGAACCTTGAAAATTGGTCAACAAGTAGGTATTCTCTAACACTTAGAAAATTGCTCTATCAAGTTTGAAAGTTAATTGACTTTTGTGTGTGACCCAATAGATTTTACCATTCATTTGACATGGGTTCACAACTTTTTGTGACTTTTGAATATCTTATATTCGCTTTAGTTTAAAATACCTTTTAAACTAATCGACTTAATTTAATCAATATCATTAATTAAAGAGTACTCAATCTCCATACCGATGTCCAAACTCAAGCCTATGGAGCCCAAATAATTGGCCAAAATGAATATTCTGGAGAACCATTGTAGCTTACGTCTACCATGCAAATATGATCTTTCCGTCTCCTATCTCCTAAAAGAGGCCTAGGGTAAGATATTTGTCAGCTCCCCAATAGTCTCGATACTATGCCTCTATTATCAATGTTTGATTCCATTGCATGACCTCATCTTTGAAAAATTCCTTTTCCAAATTGTCGCACCACCTTATACAAGGATTTCTTGGAATTGATTATTATATAATGCATATAATATGTACTCGCCCTTCACAAAGAAGAAGAGTCAGATTCCATCTTGAATTTCACAAACCTCCATGCCAAGTAGTTTATACCTAATCTTAACCCAATGACCTGCTAGGTTACCAAGGATGAGTAAAAGTATGAGGATCAAATATAAGGTTACCATGGATCTTCAAGTCATAGGACTAATAATGTGCACTAGCATAAGTTGAAAAACTTGCCACTACCAACTTGCCACTCCAGCTATCTAGTAAATTCTCTAGTGGGTCTTCAGTATCTTGTTCTCTAATAAGCACCCACTGACATATACCTATCTCTCATAAAGTTACTCATGGAATGGAACAATATCCAACTCTTAGATTTATGCATCATTAGTGCAAGTCTATTCGGATCTTAAATACTCTATCTCATAAGATCCTATGACTTGAAAGATTTAAGATCATAACCATATAAGACTTATTCCATGATCACCACCAAGTGACTTGACTAAGTCCTGTAGTCTAATGTGATATAAGGACTTTATCCAAATGCTTGTGAAGTAATGAAGAGCATAAGATAAAGATGGTCATATAAAAAATATCATTCAATCAAGATTATTTTACAAGGAAGCAGTTTTATAAGGCCAATCTAATTGGCTTGCTGAGAACTATTCAAACATATATGACCATAAATACATTAAAATATGCACATGTTCCACATAATAAAATAGATAATTACACGTGTAAAATCATAAGAAAAGTCTACAATTGTTTTGTTATAATCCTAAGAAGACGAAATCCTAACGGTATTTGGCATGCCATTCTTCCATGTCATCATAAGAAAAATAAAAAATAAAAAAAGTAAATTTTGTACCAACATTTTCATTCCAAAAACATGATATTCTTTAGGTTATTGAAGTTAGCAATGACTGATGCTTTCTTTTTTTGTGTTTTTGCTATCTTTTTTGTTTCTTTTTTTTTTTTTTTTTTTTTTTTTTTTTTCTTAATTTTGATGCATTCAAATTTTGCATGATAAGAAAGAGCACCTCTTATTTCCTATGACCTATCCACCATGGATGTAAGCCAACAAGAAACTCATTTCTAACCACAATATAAAGAAGTGTGACAATGAATTTTCTTATTTTTTAAGCTTCTTATACTTTTAATTTTTTAGAGTAATATTATGTCTCCATTTATATATCTTGAATTTAGATTTCTTTTGTTTCTAAGTATTGCAGTGTTTTTTCCTCTCTAGTGTTTGCTTTCTTTTTTTTTTTGTTTGACTTAGTTGTCTGTTAAAATTTACTTTATAAGCTCATTAGGTTTTTAAGTATGATTTCTTTTAATAGTATGCTAAAATTTCTAATTGTTTGTAGCAATTTCATGGCTACACTTTCCTCCTATTTGAGCAGTTTGGTTATGTCTCTTGCACTCTGAATAGTGGTATGTATTTTTATTAATATACCATCTCTGGTGTCTAAAGTTTATCTTCTACATGTTTTTTTTTTTTTTTTCTAATTTTGTAGTCTCTTATTTATATGTTGCTACTCTTCCTTTGTGATTTATTTTTTAATTAATTGTTAGGTACCATGCAAATAAGTGTTGTCTTTTATATTTTTATTTGTTTCTTACTTTCTAGGATTTTGTTTTCAGATTATGGTATAAAGTTAGTTTGCGATATCTTATTTTTGTCTTTATTTAAAATAGATTTTGTTTGTGATATGTGATATGATTTAGATGTTGTTAATGATAAAATGGATCAAGTTGAAGAAAAGGAAAGAAAACATAGGGAAAAAGAAAAGCAACTTTATCAAAATATGACTCTTGATAGACGAAATAATTAGTTGAGCATGGTAGAAAGTAATTTCAGATTCCAATGAAATACTTAGGGTGACAAATGCACATTTCAAATGAATGTGTAAATTTAATAGTTGAAAGTAATACTTATGTTGTAGTTTGCAATATAATTATTGTGTTTTATTAGTCTTCATTCCACCATAATAGCTTGTGTAGGGAACTTATGTATACAAATGCATTACAAGCTGATCAATCTAATGAAATTCTTTCTGGCTGTTCTCATGTTTTTACAATACTAGCACATTTTTCTCCATCTATTTTTAGTTCTAAATACTCCTTGGGTGTTGTCATTATCACCATATTGTCAATATTGCAATGCCAAAAATTTCCACATGAGCCTTCTTCTTTCTATAGCGCAAATGGTGAAGTGTCTTTTACACCTATTTTTCCTAATCCAATTTTGCAACATCCTTTTGCTTATGATACTTCTAGTTTGGAATTAGATTCAAATAGATGGTGCATACATGTAATAGTGGTCTTGCTCTTATATCTATTGGCATGAAGACTAATTCAAATTTTTGTTGGAAAAATCAAGATATATACTTTGAAAGTAACTGATCAAGTTTCACATAAACTAGAAGCACCTAATAATTCCACCGAACTTCCAAGATGTGTTCAATTGCTTTTACATAGCTAAGGGTATAGGAAAAGATTGTCCAAGAATTATGATTTGTATGTTGACACTCTTGATTTGCTTCTTAAAGCTTTCGCAAATAATCCATATGTTAAAATTTTTAAAAGAAAGTGTTCTTGGGACAATTTGGAAATTTTGAGTTTTGTTGCATAGTTATTCTCAATTGAATCAAAAGACACATAATATTTTGACAATTGAACTGATTGCTGGGATTTTGGATGAAACAACTAATGAGCTGGAAGGTATGAATTCCAATATTAAAATATTTGGTTCAAATAATTGTGTCCTTATAATTTTATATCATTGTAGTTGTTATGATCCTCTACAATATCTAGTACTTTTTTGGCGCTTGGAGAGCTTAGTTGGCATGCTAGTATTGAAGTTCTATTCCATCTACAAATATTCAGAAAAAGAGCATGTAGAGGCTAAAATATTTTGTTATCAACTATAAGATAATCATCACATGAGGTGGTGAAAATTGAAAATGAAGGTATGTCCTATTGAAGCTAAATTATCCAAAAATTCTTAAAAATAGGTTTACTTATTATGCTGTACTTATATCCATATTACTCATGTAGTTTACCTTCAAAATAAAAATAAGAAGATGAATATCTCTTGTCTTGAATGCACAACTTATAAATGCGATATTTTTGGAGCACTTTTAATTGTACACTTCATTAGGCATATAATATAGTATAGATTCATATATAAAAATAGAAGCACAATTGACTTGTTATGACTTTATGGGTTGTTCATTACAATGAAGTCTAATCTAAATTGGAAAGAAATTAAGGATCATGTTTTGCTAGATAAGGAGCCAAATGATCAACCTGATTTAGTTGCTTGTGTTTTTTGATCTAAGCTTGAGGAATTTAAAGAAGTAGTGGTAAAAAAAGAAGTTATTTGGAGAAATAGCTGCTTATGTTTATGTTGAGTACCAAAAGTGAGGTTTTCCACATGCTCATTGAATTCTTATTTTGAAAGAGCAACACAAATTAACTACTCTAGAATTATACGATAATATTATAAGCATAGAGATTCTAGATAAAGCTAATTCTATGTTTCATTTTTATGTAATTTCTTATATGATGCATGGTCCTTATAAAACAAGCAATCCAAAAATCATTTGTATGAGAGATGGATAATGTGAAAATACGTATCCTAAAGATTTTTATAATGTTTCAACTTATGGTAAATATTCTTATCCTAACTATAGAAGGCGAAATGATGGAAAAACAATTTCTTACATATGATGTGTATTTAGATAATGGGCTTTTAGGCTCTTATAAAGTGGCTAATTGTTTAAAAACTCCTTATATTTTTTCTATTTGGCATATTACTCCCTCTATTTTTGAAAACTTAACTCAATCGCCCCAATTGATTAAAATCATTTTTGAATTTTGAAATGATTGTAATGTCCTCATCTATTTACTAAGTAGTTGGGTTGTCATATATAGAATGGGCTAAATACATTTTACCACCTATAAGGTGCTTAATAGGCTGAAACCCTTTATTTCTTCTATGCTTCTCAATCAACTCAAAAAGCATGATGTTCAATCAAATTGAGCCCTAATCCTTACACAGAAGCTAATAAATAGAACCCACATTTTCTATTTCTTTACCAAAATCAAACCTTAAACATAAAACTCCCTCATATAGCTTGTCGATGTAGCAAATTTTGAAGAATATTTACTAAAGTTATTGAAATTATATCAAGGCTACATTTGAGTTATGAGGCAATGCTTACAATATTTCAGAATTCTATTATTGTAACAATTCTGATTTTTAATTTAAGATTTAGAAATTTAATTTATGTTGATGATATTTTCATTTTCTACCATGAATTTTAATTTTTAATTGAATTTAGAGTTTAACAAAGTTGAAGCATTTACTTCATCGAGTATGTCTTTGAGTTCTATTTTCTATTTATCAATAACATTAATATTGGCGATTCTAATTTCGTGCATTATTTGCCATGTTGTGAAACTTATGAATAATTTGAACTATTTTGAAGTTGTTGACTTAAGGTTGGGTTTAGGTGGTTATGTTGTAAAATAATACAAGTACTTGTTTGAAAATATTTAGAAACTTATAGGGTATAATATGCTAATTAAAAAAATATGCATGAAGTTTTTAGCCTATTAGACACTTTATAAAGGGACAAATTTCATTTTTGGATATTTTTTTATATTTAATTGGAGTGTCTAAATGTCTTTCTAAGTGTTAAAATGCTTCTAAAATGAAGAAAATTTGCATTCATATGGCGTCGGTCACACATCCAGCAATGGGGGACTAATTTGGTTAGTTTATAGAAATTGAAGGGGTGATCTATCAATTAAAAAAATAAAGGGGTTTTCAATCAATTCAACACTTTACATGGGGGTAAATTTTATTTTTCCCTTTAGATAATAGATATGTTGTTCCATATTACCCCTACTTAGTAGCAAAATTCAATTGTCATATAAATATTAAAGTATGTTTTGATTTTCAACTTGTTAAGTATGTTCATGTTTTGATTTTCAACTTGTTAAGTATGTTCATATTTATATATTATATAAGAGCCATGATAGGACATATTATAATATAATTAATAATTTTTTTGCTAATAATGTTGATGAAATAAAAATTTGTTCACAAGACTATTAGATTTGTGCTGTTTAGGCTTATTGGCAAATTCATAGTTTCGATATTATATAAATGTATCCACTAGTCATTATTTCTCCCATACACTTGCCGAATGGACAATATGAGTGTTTAGCAAGAAATAAATCTCTAAATGAAAGTCTTTCAAATGAGCCTGTTGCCAAAAATTTGAATATAGTTACCTAAGCATTTTGTTTGGGAACAAAAAGTATTGAAAGTGCAAGCTACTAAAAAAAGACATTGTTTTTGGTAGGGTTGTAATTATTGGTCCTTTTGAAGGTGAGCGGTACTTGATCAAATGTTGGAGGTCTTAAATCATTTGAAGATCTTTTAACTATTGGGAATAAATAACACATTACTTTTTGAGATGTTGCACTTCATTGTGGTTTACTTGAATCATATATTTATGCTGAGCATTGTTTAGATGAAGCTAGTTGATTTCAAATGCCCTATATTTTATGAAAGTTTTCTGCTATTCCATTATTACATCATTCACCACTTAAATCCAAAATACATTTTGAGAAATTCTTCTTTCTATTGATTATAAGAAAAAAAAAAGCAATTCATTGAATCCGAAATTTGAAAATAAAACTTGGGTAAATAGTAAATTCCTTCCAACGTGTAGAGTCATGTGTACTTTGCACTCCAATTGTTGTAAATTTGTGGAATGAATACCTAACCTTTGCTAAATATGCTTGAATATTCCTTTGTTCCATTTTCTTGAATCTATTCCTTTGGAGATATTGAAGTACTTTGAATATATAGCACTTTACCTCCTCAACTTTAACAACATGTGCATTTAACAATCTAATCACTTTACAATGTTGCACTTTTATCATTAATTTTTTATTTTGTGTAATAAAGTGAAATATTTTATTAAAAAATATTATCACACACAAGTCAATTGTCAATATATGGATAGTTAAATCAATTGAAGCTATCATATAATTCCAAATTAATTTTATGATTACATTTTACTTAGTTTATATGCATGAGATGACTAAAACTGATTTTATAATTATAGGCTAATTGATTTTTATGTAGATGTAATATTATGCATATTTGTTAGAAAATGAGATTTAAATATTTTTAATTTAAGTAGAGCAATAAATAAGAGAGATAATATTGATACTAAGACTACATAATTTGCCACCAACATTCATCTAACTAGCATAACCTATCTTATTCTTATTCAAATCAAAATTCTAAACTACTTGCACTCTTAATTAAACAAATAAGCACAAATTTATAAGTGTGCCATAATAATCATTTAGTAATAGAACCCTAAAAATAATTTTTAATTATCTTTCACTCAACGATTTAGAAAAATTTTAACAATTAAGTTGGTTTATACATTTAAGATAACTCAAATTAACTGAACTGGTGATATATTAATAATTAAATAATATATAGTAACAATTTTTGGCAAACTATTTTATTTTATTTTGCCAAAATAAGAATTTAATGCAAAGGATAACATTTTAAAGGACTTTAGATGGCTAAATGTAAATTTTTTAAAACATCAAGGGCCAAAGTGCAACAACCTTAAAATATATCATTGGAAAGTTGGAACATGGGGAAGTTTGAGCACATTTAACAAATGTTGGGTAATTGTTTCGCACATTTGCAATGGTTGGGGACAAAGTGCTAATGACCCTGTATATTAAAGGTGTTTGTTATTTACCCTAAAACTTTAGAAAGTATAGATAAATTCCCTATGTCCATGCATAACGTTTTTTATGATTATTCTCTAGCTTGTCATTTTCAAAGTCATACTAAAGAGGAAAGATTTACAAAAGAATTAGCTTATGGAAAAAGTTTTCTTTATATAGCTAGCAATTTGTTATGCATAAAAAACTCAATGAAATGTAAAAAAAGCTTTTGTTGCTATAACTAATAAAGTTAGTTTTATGGAACAATGTAACACCCCTGAAATTTGGAGTTTTAAGAAAATAAGGATTCGGAATTTAAAATATTGATTAGTTAGATTTTAAGGCACAAAAAATAAATAAAATGGACTTAATTGCAAGAATCTTAGAATATTTGGGCGTCAATTTGCAATTTATAGAAACTTAATTGAGCAATACTTGAATGTTTTGTGGGTTTATAAGCAATTATTATAAGTTAAAAGAGTCAATGTGAGGCAATAAATAGCTTAAGGGATGAATTGAAGTTTTGCTAAACTTTGGAAGACCTAATTGAGAGCTAGAGGAAATATTAGGGGTTAAATTATAATTTCTGTAAAAACTCTTTATAGAGCAATTTCACCCATCCATTCTTTCAAATTCACACATGCAGCCATCGTTTTCCTCCTCCAGCAACATTCTCCAGCGAATGATAAAACCCATCAAATTATATACCCTTCTCTTTCTCTCACAGCGTAGAACATAAATAAACTATTTTCACCAAAAACTGACTAGTATAGCAGCCAAAAATTGAGATTGAAAATGTAGCCATGGTGGAGGTGGTGGGTTTCATTTTCCAGTGACTTTTTGCAACGGACCTGGGTAACATTTTGACGGGCTCAGTTTGAGGGTCATGCTAGTGGCTCCATTTTCTCAAACAGACCATTGGAGTGAGAGAAATTAAAGAAAAATTGCAGGGTGGCATTGGTGGTATGTTGGCAATTTTTCGACCAATTGATGGTCAATTTGATGGTAAAATAGAAAATTAATTTGGGGGTTTGAATTGTGGAGTTGAAACATACCCTTTGGCAATAGTGGTGAGCTTTTCCAGCGATGGCGACGTGACAGCAATCCTAAGGCAATCTCTTTATCTCATTGCCGTGATTGCGATGGTATCCTCAATTCATGGTTTCAAGGTTTCAATTGAGAAATATTAAGTAAAATTCCTATTAATCAAATAATTTGATTCCAAACTTAATCTAAGTAAATCGTTAGGCTAACATATGATGTAAATACTAGTTAATTAAACCAAAATTTTGATTTGGACTAAGAACTGAGATATGCGAGAGTATATATATAAGCATAATGGACTCGAACATGTTAGGCTAGATGCCAAATTTAGATTTAATAATGCTAATAAGGATTATGTAATATAAGACGAAGTGGTATTACTTAGGATTGATTATGTAAGGAGTTAGACTATATTGTGTAAATTAGGATGGTCATATGATATGATCATGACTTTTTAAATAAGAAAGAGATCATCCTATTTTAGAACCAATATAGACTATCATGACTAATTCTAGAATAATTGATTTATTGAGGTACTTTGGGTAGAAAGTGCATAATGAACCCATATTATCGTGTTGATCAAAGCCTAAAACTACCATATTAGATAAATAGTTGTCAATTTTAGATCATTGATATTATAATTGTAATTAATAGGGTTGAATAAGGATATTGATAGTGGACTTATTCTATTGGATTAAGTGATGAAAAAGTGGATCCCATAGACTAATAGGTGGCGATAGCATACTTGAGGCTATTAAAGTGAGGATTTAACCTCTCGGGTATTTGCTTACATGCCCAGTAAGGGTCTGCCAATCTAGCACCTTCTTATACTTATTTATCTATCATTATGATAAACCTCTATCAGGGTTAAACTCGTTTCCATTTCGAAACTACATCTTGGTTATTGTACTCTATGAATTATTTGAGATCTTAATTATTATCTGTTGCTTGTTTCATAAACCCCTGTGAGGGTTATTATTTGTTTCTATTCTAGTGTCTAGAACTTTTATTTGTGATGTTCATTTTCTATTCCTTATACCCTATAACCTTACTGGTTGACTCTGTATTATATGTTGAATTATTTTGCAACCCTAAATGGCCTTGACGGCCAATATATTTTGTATAATAATGGTTTTGAACTTATACATCATTGTGTTCCTTGTTTTTTAAATATCTTGTTAGGTCAGTATTGTAAAATATGCGCTGGGTAAAGCAAAGGGCCACACTAGTTGACATGGTATGTTAGTAGGGCCCTCTCTTGAGTTTGTTCCAATTAGCAACTCTAGATTTCAGGGCTTACTACAGATTAATACAGTTGAATTGGTGATAAAAATAGTGTTATTAGCTGACTTGATTTGCAATGTTGACTTTGGGCAATTGTGGGTTGATTGTGGCCTAAAGTGTGATCGGCAAGGATTGGTCCTACCGATTTGTGTGGTTGTGATCTTATCTTCGAGGGAGACTTGATTAGCAAGGATTAGTTTTATTGATTTGTGCAGCAGCAGTTGGCTAGTTGGCTACTCAGTGAGATAATGTAAGGGGTCAGGCCATTTTATGGCCGTATCATGGTGATAAAATGGGGCATGCCATTTTATGGTCATATCATTACACAAAATCGAGGCGATATAAGGTGGCAAGCCTTTTTACGGTCATATCATTATACAGAATTAAGGCGATATAAAGGGATAGGCCATTCTATGGTTATATCTTTCAGACAAAATTAGGAGACACATAGGAAAAGGTTGTTATACGATCGTACAATTGAAACATGCTATTATCATTGATTTTATAAAATGTTCTTGTCTAGCCTATTTTATAAAGTTGACTAAAGTCTTGAATTTTGAAACTTGAGTTTTCATAAAACAACTTTTTCATTAGGTTTCTTAAAACTATTTATGCCCATGAGTTTTGAAATTTTTCTATGAAATGTACTAAATGTGAAATGACTCTTTGTTGGTATGGGACAACATTAGGTCAGCTCACAAAGTGTTGTACAAGAATTGCTAGTTTTTGGATTTAGTTCATAGATCACATAAACTTTTTCAAATCTTCGATATCTAGATGTCGTGACCTGTGCTTTATTTACTTAAATTCACAATTGATGTTCTTCTTACATATATGTATATTATGTTTTATTTCATTATGATTCCTCCCACATGCAAATGTTTGCCTTACTGGGTTATTCGGACTCACCCACCTACATTATTTTGATTTCTTTCAAATAGGTATAGATAGTGGCCAAGGTCCTCAGGCATGAATGCATTTTGTAAAATGCTAGACTTTTGGTTGTATGTATAGAACTCCATGCATTTTAAGTTAGTTTGAGATGTTGTGATATGCCATAAATGTTCATGAAGGCATGAGATGGTAAATGTTATGTAATTAGATATTTTGCCCAAAGTGTGTTAAGTTAAAGTACAACACATTTCTCAAAGGTTTTGAGGAGACATTTTATAGGCCTATTGCTTGCTACAAGCAGAATATCAAGATTTAACTAGTATCACCTCAACTTAGGTATCATTCTGAGGGGGGGTACTACAAAGTGGTATCAGAGTTTAGGTTCAGAAACCTGAGCTACGCCAGGATAGGGTCCTCAAAATATGGAATTTCTAGATTGGTGGAGATTATAGTTGACTTGAGAAATTTTTTAGGATGTGAATTTTGGGAAAATGCATGATATCAAAAAGTGAAGAACTGGTATTGGGATGGCCAACTAGTACATAGTCCCTTACTTTAAGATATCATGTATGTGACTTTACTGGTGTTTGGAAAGATAATGTCTTTGGGGTCATGTTTTTGAATGGGCATTTTGTGATAATAGAATGTGGAAACTGAAAGGTGTTTGGAATGATAAGTGTTTGGTTTTATAGGGGATCGAGATTTAGATGACAAGCTTATCTTAGAACTAGCATTTCAGTAATAAGATTGACCTATATGATCGCATAGTGGCATTAAGAGGGAAATAAGGAAACATTTTCATAAGGAGTCATGTGTGATGACTAGTGAATGACATGTGCGTATATGATAACAACTCAGAAATCTGAGGTAATTAGTTTCCTAACAACGGAAGTGCACATGGTTTGATTACAAGTTGACATAGGATAGAAGGGAAAGATCACTTGTGAGAGAAATAAGTCTCCTAGCAATCGTGTTGTAAATTCGAGGTAGAAGGGAATAACAATTTTTTCTAAAAAGTGGTAAGATAAAAATGGTTAGTATCCCAAAGACAATCAGTTGTGTTTTAACTCAACTAAGGAAAATTTTAGGATTCAATATTTTGGCTGTAGGGTAGCAGGCATGCTTTCCAAAAGCCAAGTGTTAGTTCATGTGATATTGAGTTGACGGTCTTCGAAGTTCTATTTTTGAAAATACTTTATTCTATGAGGT
>JACGDI010005568.1:9848-47996 GCA_014898725.1 Jacaranda copaia
TCTAAACTTCATCCGATGATCCATGTGGGACACTGCAATAAATATGCACCCTCTCTCCAAGTGATGGAGAAATACTTTTTCATTCAACAGAGTTGTCCCAAGAACTACAAAAAATTCATTATCGATGATGCTTTAGGCTTTTGTACACTAAGATTTAAGGTTTCATCAGATTTTTGGTACGTGTGATATAATGGTATTTAGATTTTCTCGTTTGTGAAGTTTTATTTTTCATTTAATTTGGCATGATAGTTTTTAATAATTTTTAGTTGGAGGACGAGACAATGTCAAAAAATTTCTTTAGGATTCCCTTATATGAGCATAAATATACTTAAGTAAAGAATAATTAACAAAACATATTTGAAGCAATAAGACGTCCCTACTCATGATTGTATGAAGAAAATAAAAACTTTTATTTTATAATTACATGAGAAGTGTTATTTTTTATTTTATAATTAGTCTCCTTACAATTAAAAAAATTGTGATGGAATTAGAAGAATGCTTTTGAGAAAATAAATAAATTTATAGTATTCTTAAGATTCACGTCTTTCTTTGATTAAGTTGATTTAATCTCACTCAACCTGATTCATGGTCTCTTTCATTTCATTTGTTAGATCCAACAAATTTGAAGAGTTTAGATCATTATATATATCTCAATCATAATTTGATTGACAACTGACAAATATTTACAAAGTAATTCTATATAGTTGGACATTTATAAATATAAACGTAATTATATTTACCGCATTTATTTCTATTTAATATAATTACCTCATAACCTAAATCCCAATTGAGTTTTTGAAGGGTTCTAATACATGAAAACCTCACGTCCGCTGCAAATAAAGTGCTATTGTGAGAATATCAAGAATGTTGGGTTGGTTATAAGCGGGTTGTTCTATAATGTGAGTATTTGCTATTTCATAATTTATTACAATTAATTAGAAAGTTTATGTTGATTAATTGATAACTGATTTCCTCATATAATAATGGAATTATCATTGTTCAGTAAAAATGCAACTTGTAGTTTTCGGCCTTGTAGAAAAGATTTCATTTTATATTAATTTAAGCATGATATCTTGTGAAAGAAATTAGAGAATACCATTATCACTGGATCAAATTGCCATACATTGTGAATGACAGAAAATTTTTAATTTTAAATATAAATTAATGACATCAAATCTTGTCTCAACATAAAAAATTTAAAATTCTAACTTAATTTATAAGTTGCTTGCTCTTTTTTATGCATTTTTAAGGCGTCTTTTTAGAATGATAAAATCTCTCATCGATATGATAATAGAACAATACCTCATACCTTGTGATGAATTTTAATATTATTAAATGAAGTTTTTTAATTATAGGAACAACATTCAATGAAAGAGACAACAAGATTTAACATGGTTCGACGATATATCTAATTCACTCAACAAAAATATGAATTTATTAAATCCAAATCAAAGGGTTAAATATAATTTAAGTCTCATAATTTCACGAGAACACCCAACACCTTCGTTTTACACTCCGTTCTGAGAGAATATTTCTAAAGTAGTATACACTTAATTTTCGAGGGTTCATTCTAATCAACATGAAAGAAATCAGGTTTAAATAGCCAAATAGGTCATGGGCCTACACGTTGCTCCATGGCGCGCATAACTTGAAAAGCTGCTAGAACACATAGAACCGCGACATGGCCTTCCTGGTCGTGGCGCGCATTATAAAGTGCCACACACTACAGCGCAGCCTTCCTGCGCTATGGCATGCATCACTAACTCTTTTACCCAGAATTTTGCACTTGGCTGCTACAACCTCGTGCTCGGTGTGTTGGCATCCTACTGACACACACTGGACGTGCTTGTAAATTGGTCTAAATCCTCCCTTACCAAACTTAATTTTTTATGAAATTAAAGTTGGTTAACCAAAATCAAAGTTTGTGTTGTTTCACTTTCTCAAAATTGTTCCATCATCAGTTTTAGTTATCTTAACTCTTTACACTACTGTTAAAATCGAACAATAAAAGATCCTCACATATTCCTTGTTTTCTATTCATAAAGGCCAAAATGCAGTCAGAGTTTAGCATCAAAGTCAATCGAAGAAGGCAGTCTGGATAGAGGTAATGACTTCCATAAGAATTATCATGTTCGTTTCAACCTTCTTGTATAGAAGCTGCCCATCCTAAAACATGTACAATTAGTGGAACTAGCAGTGCAGCCACCACTTCCAACATATTTCATTTCCCTGATCCAAGAATTGCATCAGATATCTTATTATATCTAATGCCAAAAAGAATAATTTTACAGAGCACTAATTAAAAACAAAAAAGTAATCTTGTGTTTTTCTGATAATCTCTGTTACATAATTTTCACAAAGTCTTTTATATGACTAAAAGTTCCACTAATTGGGATAATAACCACCTACTAATCCACTAACTATTGGCATATAACTGAAACAATGACATGGAGCCACATGTGGCCTATGTCCCTCCTTTCCTGAATCGGACGCAACTCAACTCTTCCCTTGGGTGTAGCTCGGCTTCCCTGAGTGTAGCTTGGTTGCCTCTAGTATAGCTCGGCTTTCTTAGTGATGCTCGATTGCCTTGAGCATAGCTCGATCGATTTAACTTAGCTAAGCCCACCATAGAAAGGGCTAAAACTTGGATCTTCTTCTTTAGCTTGAGCTATTACATGCATATTACATCCCCTTCCCCCCAAATGTAGTTCAAAAGTGGTTCGAACTATAACCAAGTCCAAGCTAAAGGTGGATTAGGCTTAATTAAGACGGAAAAAACAACTCTATTAGCAATTTCACTAGGACCAAGAAACTTCCTCATCTTGCCTACTGAGGTGCAGTTCTGGAAGGTCTATTTGCTGAGATGACACCTTGGTCAAGCTATTATTCCATTTCCAGAACTATGCAATCTTGAAAATTACCCTTTATTACCGAGACGGCGCTGTGGCCGAGGAGATTAGCGCCAATAGCTACTAACACATTTTTGTACTTTTTTGCAGAAAAGACAACCTATTAATTTTCCTCTTTGCAAAGTCATGTCCATCAAGTGCATTAAATGGGCTGTCTCATCTTGCACATCCTGAGTGCCACTTGTACGACTAAGTTTGAAATTGAGAGTCCAAAAGCCTCTTGCTGTTCCTATAAATTCTCCATCTCTTCTCCACTTCTCATTTCTTCCCCCATTCCTTTTTCTACTCTTCATTTCTTCCACTAAATCCTCCCCATTGCAGCTCACCGTTGGAGCCTAGAGTTCTTCCATTACCCTTCTATTAGCGTTTTCCTATTGACAATGAGCCTAGGTACTTTCTAAAGATATGCTCTTCTCCCCTTTTTTCATTCTTTTTTTTAGTTGGTGTTTTTGGAATACCTTTATTTTATTGGTGTGTATTTAGAAATCACTTGCTGTGTCTGCCAACTTAGATGAGGGTAGTGATTCTGAAGGATCGAATCTTAGTATTCCCATAGAGGTGATGTAAGAGACTGAAAGAGGGATAGCAGGTACGGGTTTACCCTATTATGAAGTTTATTTCTCTAGGATGACTAGACATAAGAGTAGTAACTTAAGAGAGATTATGGGCATACCCCTCAAATATTCAATAGTAGTGCTAAGGTCTTGAGATCGGCCGCATCTGCCTCTCATAGGCTTTCTTTATTTTTATGTAGAGCAAATGCACGGCAGTCTATACTTCTCCATACCCGAGCTATTGATCTCCATCTCTAGGGGTTTGGGTGTTCCTCTTAACCAATTTACACCCAACTCATTTAGACTAATGATTGGCTTCATTATCCAGTGTAGGGATTTCCAAATAGAACCAACCACCTCATTGTTTCACTCTCTTTTTTATCCAAAATCTTTAGGTCAGGGTTTGTTTTACCTTACATCTCGGGAGGATGAGCACTTTCTATCCAAGTATCCTATCTCTGTAAAGCATTAGAAAGAGCATTATGTATTTATTTCTTCGCCTAAGTCATGGGGGTTCCCTTCAAAATGGGTAGAATTCTTGCCTAATGAGAGCTCTTCTTGTAAAAGATCCTCACCAAGTCGGCAACAACTTTTAGATAGGTTAAATAGTCACCAATTATAGCTCTCTTACTTGGAAAAACTGGGTTTCCTCTACCATTTTTCTTTGAGTCCAAAAGTGAAGGAGCTTACCGAACCATTTGGTACTTTATTTGACCTTGATACATATGCTGTGACTTTAATAGGCTGCATTTGACATACTATTCTCTTCTCTCCTTTTTTTTCTCCTTTTTTTTGTGTAGAAAAATTATCTACTAAGGCATTCCTTTTTGCCAAAGGAACTGCTCAATCAGGGAGGCAAAAAAATAATCGACCTCCTAAGAGAAATGGTGGTGCCAGCTCTTCCTGAGGGCCAACAATCGAGGTGTCATCCAAGAAACACCATACTCTTGTACTAGAGGCTCTTGCGCCTAAGAGGCCAACACCACCCTTTGATACACAAAATTTGGCTGAGGATATCCTAGAGGAGCCAAGCTTCCTCAATTTGCGTCAGAGTCGCTCAAATAACTATTTAATGGTAGGTAGCTCAATTTTGACTAATACAACCTACTCTTTGGGCCTTGACTTCCTCAGAGCTATCTCCACTAGCTTGATCTGGTAATTAGCTAACACGATGCCTTTTGACAATCTCTATAATTAATTCACTTTCTATCTATCAAAGATATGCGATCGGCTCTCCTTAATGTTAACAACTCAATAGCATAACTCATACTATGCTTAACACTGCATTCTTCAGGCTAACATTCTCGCCAGGAACGTCATAGCTCAGTAGGAGGAGAGCACCAATAGTTGGAGGCTGACAGACAAAGGTTGACAGTTGAGCTGAGCAAGCTTCAAGTCGAGGGTGGGTAAGTTTGTTGAGCTGAAGGAACAACTCGCTTCCCTTTAAGAGAAGAATGACGAGCTAGTTGCCAGCCTCGCCAAATCTGAGCTTACCATGATCGAGCTATTATCACAACAAATCGAGGTGTCAAAGAGGGCTAAGGAGGAAGGATGTTAGAAGGGTAAGACACCTTTCTTAAGGTGTTTCCTAACGTCGAGGAGGGAAAAACCTTTTAGAGGGCTACTCGCAATCGTGTTTGGCAAAGTACCTAAAAAGCAACAAATTCAAGCAGATACTGGTTAAGAAAGCTTTGAGGTACTACTACCATGGCATCAATATTTGCGCCGACCAATTGGAAGCGAAGGGCATATTAAGGCTCGATCAATTGGAAGAGAATGTTGATCGCATATATGGCCTTCAGTCTCTCCCATCGGACTCCAAAGACGAAGCAGCTGCTAGTGCTAAAGATGAAGGCACATCTCTGGAAAGATCCTTGCCCCAGAGAGGTAATTCGATGATTGAGATATCCACTGTGGCCGAGGCACCTATTTTAGCTGAGCTTTCTAGCCAGATTGACACCTCTACTGAGGAGTCTCCAATTTATGTCACTGCCTCAAATGTAACCATAGATCTTCTTAATCGTTCCTCATCTTGAGAGCAATACTATATTTTACTTAGCATCCAATCTATTATGGCTCATATTTTTGCTCTAGTATGCTGGAAAATTATAACTTTTTGTAAGGATGAACTAAATGGAACTTCAGGTTACCAAGTATTTTCACAATGGGTATCACCTTACTTTGAATTTTGGTTGTGCTGCTAATAGGTCACCCAACAAGATTAATCCCTTTTTTATTTTGGCTCACTGGAGCTGATTTGGAGTTCGCCATTCACTTGGACATTTGTCCATTATATGTAGATCAGCTGAGCTAATATTAGTTTGGCGTTCACCATCTTCACTTGGACATTTGTCCATTATGTTTAGATTAGCCGAGCTAATTTCAATTTGGCATTTGCCATCTTCACTTGTGTATTTATCCATTATGTTTAGATCAGCCAAGCTGATTTCAATTTGGCATTCGCCATCTTCACTTGGACATTCATCCATTATGTTTAGATCAACTAAGCTGATTTCAGTTTGGCATTCGCCATCTTCACTTGGACATTTATCCATTATGTTTAGATCAGTAGAGATAATTTCAATTTGGTATTCATCATCTTTCTTTGGACATTCACCCATTATGTTTAGATCAGCCGAATTGATTTTAGTTTGATATTCGCCATCTACTTAGACATTCGTCCATTGTAATTAGATCAGTTGAGATGATTTAGGGAAATGAAAATGAATGAATTTCAAAACAACTTATAGGAAATCGAAACTAACTCAACTCAACTTTTTATGAAAAACGCTAACGTAAAACATGGCTAATAATACAGACTCTAACAAAAAGAAATTATATGTAAAAACGCCGCAAGTTTTATACATTCCATAACCAAGCTACTATTTTTCCTTCAACTGTTTCTAGCTTGTACGTTCCTCTATTTAGCACTTTGATCACCTTATACGGTTCTTCCTAATTTGATTCCAGTTTTCCGACATTCCCTACTATATCTGCTCTTCTTAGCACCCAATCGCCCACCTAAAAATTGTGAGGCTTGACCCTCCTGTTGAATGTGGTTTGCATTCTTTGCATGTATTTAGCCAGTCTAAGGCAAGCATTTTCCCTTTTTTCTTCAATAATATCTAGTGAAGCCTTGAGCAACTCCCAATTCTCCTCGAGATTATATGCCAATACTCGATGTGATTCTAAACCCACCTCGACTGGGATCAAGACATCCACACCATAAACCATACTAAAGGGTATTTCATCGATTGATACTTTAGGTGTAGTCTTGTATGCCCATAATACGATGGGAAGTTCGTCTACCCAACTACCCCCGGCCTAATTTAATCTTTTTTTCAGACTTCTCAAAAGATCGTGATTAATGACTATTGTTTGCCCATTGGTTTGTGGATGGGCTACGACACTAAAGTGTTGGACTATTTTCATCTCCTTGCACCAAGCTTGTACCCTAGCCCCCTGGAATTATCTTCTATTGTTGAGATCAACTCTTTGGAGATGCTATATCTGCATACTATGTTCTTCCACAAAAATTTGAGCACCTCATTGTTACTTATCTTAGCTAGCTACTCCGCCTCTACCCACTTGCTAAAATAATCTACTATTACCAATAGAAACTTTTTTTGCCCGGCTTCTATAGAGAAAAGCCCCATGATTTCCATCCCCCATTTAGCGAAAGGGCAAGGTGCACTCATTTTGTGTATTGGCTCAGTCGGTGCATGGCTAATTTGGGTGTACCCCTGATACTTGTTGCATCTTTTCACCAATTCCCCCGCATCATCTCGGATAGTAGGCTAGAAGTACCCAGCCCGAATAGTCTTGGAGGCTAGTGTTGTCTCACTTAAGTGATTCCCCCAGCACCCTTCATGAATTTCTCATAGAACGTATTCCCCTTCCTGAGGGGATAAACACTATAGCAATAGCTGAGGAAAACCCCTTTTGCACAACAATCCATTTACCATAGTGAACCTCATTGCCCGTACGTGTAACTTGTGATCAGCCCTCGAGTTATCTTCCTGCAGGTATCGTATGATAGGTGTTTTCTAATCCTGATTCTTTTCCACAGTGAGAACTTCAGCTTTGAGACTCCCTTTGTCTAGCTCTTGGATAGTTTTTCGTCGAGTGTTGCACTCAGTTAAGGAGCTAGCTATCTTGGCTAAACAATCTACCTTGCTGTTTTTCTCTTAAGGGATCTAGGTTATTTGAAGCTTGGCCAGCTACTGTTTCAGTTTATCCACCAGTCGCAAGTATTTGTTCATTCTAATCTCTTTTGCTTTATATTGTCCATCGACCTGCTTCACCACCAATTGTGAATCAGTGAATACCTGGACACGTCTAGCGCCACTCTGCATGGCTATTCTAATACCCAATATCACGGCCTCATACTCTGCTTCGTTATTGGAGGCTTTAAAATGAAACTTTATTGTGAACTCCATTTCTTCACCTTCAGGATCAACAACCACAATTCCAGCTCCACTTCCCCCATGTCTTAATAATCCATCAACATACACCATCCACAAGCCTTCATCCTTCGTTATAGGTGTGTTTGCAACAAATCCACCAAGGTCGGTGCTTTTATGGCATTCTTAGGGGCATAGCTAATATCATATTCCCCTAACTCCATGGACCACTTGACCAACCTTCTTACCATGTCAGCCTTTTCGAGAGTCTACTTCAGAGGGTGGTTAGTATGCATGACTATAGGATGAGATAAAAAAATAAGGCCTTAACCTTTTTATCGTGATTACCAGAGCTAGTGCTATCTTCTCAATTTTTGGGTATCTCAGCTCGGTAGCGTGCAATATCTTGCCGACATAGTACACTGGCCTCTACATAATTCCACCATCCCTTACAAGCACCGAGCTCACTGCCTACTAGGCTACTGCCAAGTATAAATAGAGAGTTTCTCATGGAGTGGGCTTTGTTAGTAAAGAAAGCTCAACTAAGTAGGATTTCAACTCCTCAAACATGCGTTGTGTTACTTCTTCTCACTCAAACTATTTCGCTTTCCACAATATCCCAAAAAAAGGTAAACTTCTGTTAGTCGACCGAGATAAAATCTACTCAAAGCGGCTATTCTTCTAGCCAACCTTTGGACCTCATTCATGGTTCTTGGAGGACTCATCTCCAAAATAGCTTGAATTTTCACCGGGTTAGCCTTAATTCCCTTTTCTATCACTAGATAATCTAGGAACTCGCCTCCCTTAACTCCAAATGCATACTTTTTCAGGTTTAGCTTCATCCTATACTTGCGCAAGGTTTTGAAAGTCTACTTCAAATCTCCCATATGATTAACTCGACTCATACTCTTCACCAGCATATCGTCAACATACACTTCTATATTTCGGCCGATCTGATGCTTGGACATTTGATCTACTAGCCTCTGATACATATCTTTTACATTCTTTAGACCAAAAGGCATAATTAGAAAATAGTAAATTCTATAGGATGTGATGAAACTTACCCGCTTGTGATCCTCCGAGCAGAGGTGAATTTGTTGATATCCCTACGAGGCATCCATCATGTTGAGGAGTTTGCACCTAGAAGTGGAATCTACAAATAAGTCAATTCTAGGTAGAAGGTAGAAATCCTTTGGACAAGCTTTGTTCAAATCTCTAAAATCTATGCACTTTCTCCACTTGTGTGCTTGCTTTAGCACTAAAACCACATTGGAGATCCACTTTGAAAACTGGATTTCCATAATATGCCCTGCATCCAGAAGCTTTTCCATCTCCTGTTGGATTATATAATCCTTCTCAGGACTGAAATGCCTTTCCTTTTCTTCTGTTTGATTGGTCTGACAGTCAAGTCAACATTGAGCTCGTGCTAAGCTATTCTTAGATCTATCCCTGTGAGGTCTTTAATAGAAAAGGAAAAAGTGTCCACATAGTCTCTCAATGTAGTAATTAGCTCTACCTTTAAGTTTATCTCCAAGTGGGAGCTTATTCGTGTGATCTTGTTGGGATCTCCAAGGACTAACTCTATTGATAGGAGCTCTCCCTCAGGTATGATTTTCTGTTGCCTTTCTGCGACTAGGGGTGTGCCTGTACCATTCTGCCTTTGCTTACGACTGGCTTTATCATCCTTATGGCATCCCTTCCCTATTGCATCAACATAGCACTTCCTGGAAGTGTACTGGTCTCCCACCATTTCCCCTACAATTCACCCCACCACATATTTCAACTTTATATGATATGGGGAAGCTACCGCCTGGAAGAGCTGTAACATAGGCCTGCCAAAAATCACGTTATATACAGAAGGAGCATCGACTACTAAGAAATTTACTATACAGGTCTTCCAGTATACTCATGTTCCCAGATGGACTGGCAAGAAAATTCATCCGCTAGGACAAATCATCTCTCCTAAAAATCTAAAAAGCGATGTTTCTACTAGCTCCAATATAGTATTTTCCAAATCCATCTATTGGAAAGCATCACAAAAAAGGATGTCTATTGAGTTGACTTTGTCAATGAAAATACAGGCCACTTTGAAGTTGGCTATCATTGTTGTAATAACCAAAGTATCTTGATGGGGTAGGTGTAGGGTTTTCAGGTCATCTGGTCCAAACTGAATAATTGGAATATCATTAATGCTAGAGACAGATGCCACCTCTATATTTTTGTACGCCTTAGCCTGGGCCTTGGATCTCCTAGCTCAATAAGTGTCTTCCTTGGCTAAGCCTCCTAAAATCATATGGATCACCCCTTTGATAGTCCCAGTTTTAGCATTGATCTTCTCATTAAGTTGTCGTATTTTTTATTGCCTCTCCAAAACTTATGCGGGGTGTTTGTCTCTGCCTTCGGCTCCAACTTCGAGAACAAATTCATCCAATTGTCCATCTCACACCAGTTGCTCTAACTCATTCTATAGGTGATCACATTCTTCTATCATGTGCTCGTCCTCATTGTGAAAATGACAAAACTTGTTAGACCAGGGATGCCTCAACAAGTCTCTATAAGAGCGTGGCCATCAGAGTAGGTTAAGATATTTGATAGCCCACATGACTTGTTCTCTTGGCAGTCGCAAGGGGGTGTAGTAATCAAAATTAGGCCTCATCATCGGCGAAGCTTTCGCTTGTCGTACAAGCACAGCTCTGAGTTTCTTTTCATGTCTAAGTTTTTTATTGATAAGATCTTCCCTCCTATCTTTTCTTTTCTCCTTCAACTCCCTCTCCTTTGCCTCACAATCCTCTTCTTCATGAATATACTTCTCTGCCTACCTCAAGAGTTCATCGTAACTTTCTACTAGTTTCTTGCTTAGGGACCAAAAGAAAGGGTCAGGTCATAGTTCTTGAGCAAAGGTACCACTCAATAATTCTGGAGTGGTTGACGGAACCTCCAAAGCAACCGTGGTGAACTGTCTTACAAAAATTCTCAAGCTTTCAATGTTCCCTTGCTAAAAGGATAGTAAGCTCTACGCATTCCTCTGGTACTATTTGTTACTAAGGAATTGATGTAGGAATCTTTGAGTGAATTCATCAAACGTATGAAATGGATCGGGATGGTAATTGTCCAAACCACCTTTAAGCAGCCCCCTAGGGTGGTGAGGAAAGTCCTGCACTTCACTTCGTTTGAAAATTGATACAGTAGGGACAAGCTCTCAAACTTACATAGATGATCAGCAGGGTCAGCGGTGCCCGTGTACCTGGGTATGCTAAAAAATTTGTGATTCTTTGGGAATGGATCACTCAATATAGCCTTGATAAATGGTGAAGCCTTTACCTCCTCTCCCTCTTTTCCTTCAATCCTCTTCCTCATCTCTCCCAACTCCTTTCTCATCTCCTCCATCTTTGCTACCTAGTCTGATCGGGGCTTCTGTCTTTTATCAAAACCATAGTGGGGATCCCTATGTTTGCTTCCTTGGGTATATCACATGCACCTCTTTCTTTTTTTGTTCATTTATTATTCCTCCCACTGGTGTCACCGTTACCTCATGACCTCCCACGATCAACCTTAGATTATTAGGAAAAAGTGGCCCTACTATTACTATACCCTGTGTAATTGCTCTTGAAACCAAGGCAGCCCTAAGACTCTGCGCAAGGGTTTTGCCATCTGACATGTGCACTACTAAAGTGACTATCACCCTTGCTGGAGGTATTGAGTTAACTAACCCTAGAAGAGGCACTGAAGGATGAAAGGGTAGAATATTGGGTGTTATCCTCGATAGATAGGGAATGACCATGGGGCTTGGCAGTATTAGTTGGGGGGCGCGTGTATAGTTCTAGCCGATTGGGTGGAGGCGATAACGCCAAATGTTGACCATAAGAAGTTTGCTAACTATTCTATAGTCATTTTTCCCACCATCAAAGATATTGGGGCAACCCTTCCTTCAGTGATTGCCATCGGCATCGCAATAACTAAGGGCGGGGCTCTAGCGACCACGGGCGTCTGCTCACTCTGCAACATCATTCTCATACCTATCTCCCTATTATCTTCTGAATTGCTTATTTTCACATCTAGACTCCTAATCTAATTCCCACAGATAGCGCCAAATTGATACCAAAAAGAATAATTTTATAAAAAACCAATTGAAAGCAAAAAAGTAATCTTGTGTTTTTCTGATAATATCTGTTACATAATTTTCACAAAGTCTTTTATATAACTAAAAGTCCCACTAACCAGGATAATAATCACCTACTAATCCACTAATTATTGGCATATAACTGAATCAATGAAATAGAGCCACGTGTAGCCCTTGTTCTTCCTTTTCTGGATCAAACACAGCTTAGCTCTTCCCTTAGGTGTAGCACGGCTTCCCTGAGTGTAGCTTGGTTGCCTCGAGTACATCTCGACTTTTTGAGTGAAGCTCAACTTCCTTGAGTATAGCTTGGTTGCCTCGAGTAGCTCAACTTCTTTAGTAAAGCTTGGTTGCCTCTTTCACAGCTCAACCGATTTAACTTAGCTCAGCCCACCATAGGAAGGGCTGAAACTTAGATCTTCTTCTTTAGCTTGAACTATTAGATCCGTATCAATATCTTTTAAATATTTTTTTAGCCAAAAAGACAATGCAAAGAAAAAAGAGAAGCCCTCAAAGATATTATGCAAGAAAAATAACGCAAATTACATCAACAACCTCAAGGATCAGAAAGCTTAGGATTGGCAACTTTGAGGTACAAATGTTGAATTTCTATCTTTACGCAACTAAATGGCTTTCCTACAACATTAGATGTAAGTGAAATATAAGATTGATCGTGAATATGTGGCATTTTGTTGGAGAGTAGTATAAGAATCGTGAAGCAATCTCTAGTTCCAATTTGGAGAAAAAGACCCGTGAATGCTAATTTGTCCATAAGAACATCATTTTATACTAAACATCTATAAACTTGGAATGGATGAAGCATTGAATAAATCTATAGGAACGCTGAGAGTTTTCAATAAATCACATAGTCTTGGAAATTTGCAGCACTTTTGAACTGTTTTTACCAATTAAGAAATATGTTTGGGTTGGGAGGGAGGAGGCATAGACAGTTGGATGATCAGGAATCCAATGATGGTGATGGTTGTTTTGGGGTTGCCACTGTGGCGAGATGGAGTCGGTTGGAGAAGAGTAGAAGACGACTCTTTTTAATCATTTTTCTTTCTTTTCTCTTGTAATCTTATTTTTGGTTTTGTCCATTTATTTTAATTTTTTTCTATTTTATTAATTTAAAATTTTAATTTTAGATGTGCTGTTTAATTATAAAATTAATGTTGTAATTGGCATAATTTGAGCTTAATTACATGTTTAATTATATTTGGATAGATGCCAATTATGGTTGGAATCCAAAGATAATTATGGTGTTGAAATAGAGGAAGAAAATTGATTGAGTGGTATGAATTAATTTGTCTCACATAGAAAATTTGACAAATTGGAGACTAGCTTGTGCCTTCTAAATTCAAGTAGAGGAGTTGAAAGGTTATTCCAACCCTTCACTTGTCCCACAATGGTTTTATAAACAAGTGTTGACTAGTATTTATTGAACTTAAGAATGAATGCTTGTTAAAAGTGTTCATTAAGGGGTCATAGAAGTGGATCACATGTGAGCCACCGTTGTCCAACCAGGATCTGGGCACAGGCATGGGTGTTAGGGCAAATTGTATTAGTCTCAATCTTATTTTTTTGGATGAAATTTAAAATTTAAAATTCAAACTACTTAACCAAGTTTGATTAGGGTCTGACTAAGTAAAGGCCCGTTGGAGATTAGCTTAATAATTAGGGATATAGCAGTTTATGGTAGAAACGTGCTGAAGACGTGTTAGAGGCCATTATCTGCTAGACTTTAACTACTGTGGGCCTAATTTTCTCTATAAATAGTATGCCTCTGATAGACTTTGAAAGACACGCGCATGCATAGAAACCCTCTTCTGATAGCAGTTGTCTCTCTTGTCCCTCTCTGATATATCTTACTGTTTTCCATTCATTGAGCTATCCGATTTTGGCGATTGAATTATTATTTAAGGCGAACGAGAAGGGGTACACTTGATCGTTCTAGACCATCTTATCTTGAGAGAAACAGTGTTGTACCCATTGTACTGGTAAGTCGAGGCATTCATTTCTCCAAGGCAAATAGAAAAATTCTATGATTGGTCTTTTAATTGGTTCTGTTACGATATAGGATCTACAAATAAGTTTCTTAAATTCCTTATAGTTAAAATTACACAAACTAACAACATATTTTATCATTTTTGATGCCTCAATTGTCATGTAATTTTTGGCTTTTCCTAAAATCATAACATGTTGTATTTATGCATAAATTATGTTATGCCTTGATTATGCTGATTGTATAATTCGAATCATGCATGTTATACTTGGATTTTATAATTTGATACAAAACACACATTTTTCCATCTTATGATTATCTGTTTCAACTCCTGATAATCTGAATTGCTATATTTATTGATTTCATTGCACTACTTCATGTTAGTGATATCCTAGAATCAACAATCTTGAAGAAATGAATATTATGTGTTTTATTTATCTGCTAAGATTTCTAATTATATATCCTATATAGGAATCTTGCCTATAAATTCTAGTTGTTTACCTTGATATCCTACTGTAGGATTATTATTTTTTTTAGGAATCTACAATCACTTCAATTTCTTATGTTGTTGATGATTTAATGCCAGTGAAAGTTGACCTTTCCCGACTACCAGAAAATTCCCAAGCTAGTACTTTAAGCATTGGCAACAACGCATGAAAATTTGGCTGATGATGAAAGATCTTATTTTGTTGATTTAGTTGACCATGCTAGAACGAACTGAAACTGATCCTAAAACTAAAGAAATTGTCGATTGGAAAATAAGGGCTTAGATTGTTGGAGGAGTGATTCTGTCAGCTTTGTTTGATACACTCTTTGATGTATATTGTTTTGATTCTTACACGGCTAAGTCTTTATAAGATGCATTGGATAGGAAATACAACATTGAAGAGCAAGGGTTGGAAAAGTATTTGGTTTCCACATTCTTGAAGTATTAGACAGTTGAGGGCAGGTCTGTATTTGAATAGACACATGAACTGATCAATCTAAAGCATTCCCTAATTGATGCTGATATAAAACTTCTAGAGAAATTTATGGTCATGTCAATTGTCAATAAGTTCCCTAAGTTATGGGAAAGTTTTGACATGACTCTAAAGCATCAAAAAGGGAAATTGACTTTAGATGATCCGATGATCGCCATAAGCATCGAAGAGGAACACATAAATCAATCTCATAATGTTCATGTTGACCATCGTCCTAAGGCAAATGTAATAATAGGAAAGAAAAAAGTCAACTTGAATTTGAACTCTAAAACCATCGATAAAGGACAAGCCAAAAATAATAAGAAATTGAAGGTAAATAGGCCATGTTGGAATTGTAGACAAAAGGGGCATTGGGCTAAGGAGTGTCCCTCCAAGAAAGCTAAGGTTAAAGCCTAGTCTACTGGACTAATGTCAACATGGTTGTTGGAGACACCAACGAAGTTGGAGTTCCTAATGTATCCATTAACGAGTACGTTTCTTTCAAACCCAAATTATTCCCTATCTATGAATCTTATGATTAGTTGATAGACATTGGTGCTAACATGCATGTTTGTGTTGACAAATCACTATTTATATCTTATCAGTCTGTTAGTGGAAGGACTATGACAATGGGAAACTCAAATGTAGCTAAAGTGTTTAGGATAGGACACGTGGGCTTGAAATTTTCTTCAAGACGCATACTATCTTTGCAAAGGGTGCATCATATTCCTAGAGTCCAAAGAAACATAATTGACGATTCTGTAATAGTTAAAGAAAGTTATGAAATTTCTTTCAAGTCGAATGAAGTTGTAATTTTACATTATGATTCTTTCATTTGTAAAGGCTATCTTTCCATTAATGGTTTGTTTAAGTTGCAAGTTGAGAACATTATTAGTTCTAATAAAGTTGAATTTCCTAGTTCTCCTATCATTAACATTATTGAGAATTCATTTATTTGGCATAGTCATTTAGGACATTTAAATTTTAGTCCTATCAAATGCATGATGAACTTAAATCTAATTCCTAAACATGAAATTAGATGAGGTCATAAATGTCATATTTGTGCTAAAGCTAAGCAAGTTAGGAAGCCTTACCACTCAATTGAAAGGAAAACTAAAATTCTTAACTTAGTACACAGATATTTGTGAGTTTAATGAGGTCTTAACAAAAGAAAATAAAAGATACTTTATCACCTTTATAGATGATAGCAATCGGTATTGTTATGTCTATTTATTAAAACATAAAGATGAAGCACTATAAAAGTTCATTACGTTCAAAAATAAAGTCGAAACAAAAATTGGCAAAAAACTTAAATGGTTAAGGTTAAACAAGGATAGAGAATATGGGTCCAACCCATTTCATGAACATTGTCAGAATTTTGGCATAGTTCATGAAGAAACTACCCCTTATTCTCCCACTTTGAATGGGATAGCTGAGTTAAAGAATAGAACTCTTATAGACATGATTAACAATCTACTTTTGAATTCTAGATTGCCCAAGTACATGTGGGGGGAAGCTGTGAATACGGCTTCCCATATTCTGAATAGAGTTCCCCTGAAACATACAGAAAGCACTCCATTTAAATTCTGAAAATGCAAGAAACCTAGTCTAAAGTACTTCTGAGTGTGGGGTTGTCTTCTAAAAGTATTAGTCCTTGAACACAAGAGAAAGAAGCTAGGCCCTAAGACTGTTGATGCAGTCTTTCTAGGCTATGTGGAAATATTTTATGCTATGAGATTTTTGGTTATTAAATCAGAAATTTTGGGTGTAGATGTGAACACTATATTTGAATTTTGCAATGCCACGTTCTTTGAGAATGTGTTTCCCGTGAAGATAGGAATGCCTTAAAATGTTACTTTAGATTTAACCCTCAAGTCTACATCAACTCCTAATCATGTGGAAAAGATGACAAATATGGGGGCTTGTCCTAGTCGTACCGACACAGTTCCCGGAGAATTAGATAAACCTAGGTGGAGTAAAGGAGCTAGAATTGTTAATAACTTTAGGAGTGACTTTGTTACTTGCAATGTCGAGGGCAATCCTGTTACCTTCAAGGATGCTATGGTTTTTTCTGAAGCTAAGCATTGGAAAGAAGCCATTAAGAGTGAGATGGACTCTATTGTCTCGAATGAGACATAGGAATCAATCGATCTCTCTTCGAGGTGTACTACTATAGGAAGTAAGTAGATCTTTAAAAAAAGAAAAAACATAAGTTTGATGGAATTTTGATAAGTTTAAAGCGAGGCTAGTTGCTAAAGGTTTTAGATAAAATGAAGGAATAGATTACTTCGACACCTATTCTGCAGTAGCTTGTTTGACTACCATTCGAGTGCTTATAGCACTGGCTTCGATATATGATTTTTCTATTCACCAGATGGATGTGAAAACAGTCTTTCTATATGGTGATCTTGAGGAAGAAATCTAAATGGATTAGCCTGAAGGATTTGTAACTTTTGGAAATGAGCAAAAAATTTGCAAGCTTGTTAAATCACTTTATGGTTTGAAACAAGCACCTAAACAATGGCATGAAAAGTTTGACAAAACTATACTGTCATTTAGCTTCAAAGTAAACGATAATGACAAGTGTGTCTATTGCAAAGTTAAAGGTGATAACTATGTTATGTTATACTTGTATGTAGACGACATTTTGTTGATTGGCTCCAATACTAAGATTATCAATGAGATTAATTGTTTCTTAAAAAATAAGTTTGAAATGAAAGATATGGGTATTGTAGATATGATTCTTGAACTTAAGTTGACTCGTTCAATTGAGGCTACAATAGTCTCTCAATCTTATTATGTTGAGAAGATAATAGAGATATTTGGCTATAAACAAAGTAGAATCGCAAAAACACCATATGATCCTTCGGTAGCTCTCTTTAAGAATGAAACTAGTGTACCGGTATCTCAATTGAGGTATTCTCAAATAATTGGTAGATTGTATTATCTTACAAATGGCTCGAGACTAGATATCTCATTTGTGGTCTCTAAGCTTGCTAGATACAACAACTGTCCTAATTAAACTTATTAGGAGGCTTTGGATAGGGTACTTAGATATCTAAAGGGCTCAACTTCACTAGTCTTGCACTACAAGAGATTTCTTGCATTGCTGAAAGGGTATAATGACACTAGCTGGATAGCTAAAACCTCCAAAAGTAATGGGAGTATAGGGTATATGTTTACCTTGGGTAGGGGGGTTGTCTCCTATAAGTCTACTAAACAGACTTTGGTAACTCAATCCACTTTTGAGGCTGAGTTGTTTGCTTTGGACATAACTGGGACAGAGGTAGAATGATTATATGAGCTGATGTACAATTTCCCATGGTAACCAAACCTCTTTTGGGAGTTGTAGTAATTTGTGATAACCAAACCACAATTATAATGATTAGAAGTTCAAAGTTCAATCAAAAGACTAAAAGACACATCCAAGTTAGGCTAAAATTTATAAAGGAGTTAGTGTCTGAAAGGGTTATAACAATTGACATTGCGGGATTCAAATATAACATTATAGACCCTTTAACTAAAGGACTTGATTTGTCCTTAGTTCACAAGTTCAGGTTGGGGATGGGACTGAAAACCTATCAGTAATATACCTACAGTGGCAACCCAACCTACTAAGTGGAGATCCCATAAGGAATGTTCAATATGGTATAAACAAGCTATTGAGTATATCAAGTTGCATCTAAAAAATTAGATTGATACTTTATATCTGGTGTCTCTCCCCTGATTACGTGGTTGGTGTTGACTACTACTGGTATAGTAAAAGTTTAACTCTGAATAGGATTAAGTCTTTTGGACGATACACAGGCAATGCATCCCTGGAGATGCCTAACTAAGTGAATGTAGTCCTTTGGCTGGGACTAAAGGAATTGGGTTGTTCCTTGACAAACATTCATGATATAGGATTAGGACACATGACCTTAATGTGTTAACCTTAAAGATCAATACATGGCCTTTAGCTCTTTGTTTTTGATGGACGCAATCATAATCATGGGTACAAATTCAAGATTGAGATCCATTTGTCCCAATGGTAGCAAAAGTCGGATAACTTAGGGGGTGGTTTAAACTAAAATGTATTATTTCTAAAATCAAGCTATGTAGAATGTGATAGCCATTATCTATGGATTTGAGGGAGATTGTTGTAATTGGCATAATTTAAGCCTAATTACATGTTTAATTATATTTGGATGGATATCAATTATGATCGGAATCCAAAGATAATTATGGTGTTGAAATGGAGGTCAAAAATTGGTTAAGTGGTATGAATTGATTTGTCCCACATAGGAAATTTGACAAAGTGGAGACTAGTTTGTGCCTTATAAAACTAAGCGGATGAGTTGAAGGGTTATTTCAACCTTTCACTTGTCCTACATTGGTTTTATAAACAAGTGTTGACTAGTATATATTGAATTTAAGAATGAACGCTCTTTAAAAGTGTTCATTAAGGGGTTCATATAAGTAGACTACAAGCGAGCCACCGTCGCGGCCCGGCCTAGATTCAAATCCAAATTTGGGCACTGGCATTAGGGCAAATTATCTCAGTCTCAGTCTCAGTCTTATCTTTTTTGATGAAATTTAATTGGAATTTAAAATTTAAAATTTAAAATTCAAACTACTTAATCGGGGCTTGATCGGATAAGGGTCTAACTAAGTAAGGATCGGTTGGAGATTAGCCTATAATTAATGATATGGCAGGTTATGGCAAAAATGTGTTGGAGACGTGTTGGAGGCCTTTATTTGCAAACTCTGACTGCAGCTAGCCCTAATTTTCTCTATAAATAGTCTGCCTCTAGTAGACTTTGAGAGACACACAAACATACCAAAACCCTCTTCTGATAGCAGTTAGCTCTCTCGTCCCTTTCTAACATATCTCCCTATCTTTCATTCATTGAGTTATCTAATTCTAGCGATTGAGTTACGGTTCAATGTGAACAAGAAAGAATGCCCCTGATCATTTTGGATCATCTTATCCTGGGAGGAGTAGCGTTGTCCCCATTACATTGGTGAGTTGGGGCATTCGTTTCTTCAAGGAAAATAAAAGAATTCTGTGATTTGGTCTTTTAATTGGTTTTGTTACAATACAGAATCTACAGATAAGTTTCTTGAATTTCTTGTTAAAAGTACACAAACTAACAACATGTTTTATTGTTTTTGATGCCTCAGTTGTCATATAATTTTTGGCTTTTCCTGAAATCATAACATGTTGTATTTATGCATGAATTATGTTGTGCCTTGATTATGCTAATTATATAATTCGGACCATGCATGTTATACTTGGATTTTATAATTTGATAAAAAATGCACATTTTGCCATCTTGTGATTATCTATTTCAACTCTTGATAATCTGAATTGCTATATTTATTGTTATAATATAATATAATATAATATAATATAATATATATGTATATTGTAGCTTGGAATTTGAGTTTGAGTATAAGTGTGTTTGTCCCACGTTGAAAAAATAAGATGATCTCATATATTATATAAAAAATAACACACTTAATAGTTTGAATTAAGACTTGGAGGGAAAATATAGAGTGAAGCCAAAAGCATATTATTATATATTTAAATTAATGCACTTGGCACTTGGCACTTGGACACGTGACACGTGCGACGTGTGTTTAAGAAACTATTATTTTCTTTTGCAAAATATTTATTTCTAGTAAGAAAATAACTTTATCCTCTTTTGGAGACGTATCCTTCTGAAGAATTGCAAATTTTCAAAGCTCATGTTAAAAGGTTGTATCATCTCAAGAAATAGTTAAGATTCATATAATACAACTATTGGGAATTATTATGATACTTCAGAAAGAATGTCTTCTACTAATATAAATATAATACAGGAGAAGTGCCAAAAGATATATATTCTTTTTTTTCAGAAAATAAGTTTTCCTTTCTTTTCTATTAAAATTTTCTCGTATACTCAAAGGCTTTCTAAAAGTTCTTGAGGGAAATCTTCGAAGTTGCTATTCGCAGATTTCGGGTGGTTTTGTTGTATCCTAGAAGTGAATTGTCATTTCAACCCAGTAGCAAACACATAGTGGGGGCAATAATCACTTTAAGGAAAGTGTGTTCACGCCTTAGGCCACATAATTATTTAGCCAGTTCTATCAATTTTCCTAACATTTATTTATTTCATTGCACTACTGCATGTTGGTAATATCCTGGAATCAACAATTAATAGTGTTAACAATTAAGTATTAATATGAATGATTTCAAAATGTCAAGATCATATTTAATTTTGTTTACATTTTCCCTATTGCCTTACAATATGTACTTGAGTGTAAATTGGACACTGTCCATTTATATAAAGATGGCAGATTAAGGAATCTATTTCCTAGTACTAGTAGTCTTAGGTTAGCTAGTAGACTGCTTGTATGTTCTATATAAATGCATTTATGTGTCTCATTCACAAAATATCATTTCAAAGCTTATTCTTAAATTTTCATTTCTATATACAACCTTTTCTTCTTGTCAAAATTCCATTTTGTTCTTATAAATTTTTAGATTCAATAAGACTATCCATGAAAAATATTTTAATGCCAGTTGCTATTCATAAGAGGAGGTTTATGGAAAATCATTTTATACATGTTCCATTTCCAGTTCCAAATTCAGTTCCAATTCCTACACAAAAAATGTGTTTCATGCAATGTTGTCCATTGCAAGGAGTTTCTGCTGATAAAAATGTGCAATCAAAACTATTTGGATGGAAACGTCCTTCAGTTTCGGGATATTTTGCTATAAATTGCGATGGGTCTTTTCAGTCCTCGAACAATACATGTGAGTATGGCGTTATTGTTAGGGATTATTTTGAAAGATTAGTTTTGTCAAAAGCGAACCACCTTCAGAATGGCAATCTTTTAAAAGATGAAGTTTCATATAGGATTACTACGATAATGATAGAAATGCTAGCTATACGTGACTATCTAAGATTTGCCAAAAGATTGGGATTGATCCATGTTGAAATTCAATTAGGTTCCAGGATTGCCATTTGTATTGTGGTTGGACTCGTCAAATGCCCAAAACAATGTCTCGACATTTATTTTGATATCCTATCAGGAAAAAAAATGAAAATTAAGGAATTGGAGTTCGTATTTATTTATAGAGAATCTTATATGGCAGCTACCTTCCTATCAAAATTTTTGACTAGTGATAGAGAAATACCTTTTCTTCCATCGGAGTTGCCCCATGAACAAAATCATTATTGAGGATGTTTTAAGCATTTGTACAAGAAAATTTTAGATTTTATCAGGTGTATATGAAAAATAAAAAAATTTAGGTTAGTTTCTAGTTGTTTTCTAAGGGAATTAAAGCTTTGTATGATAATATCAACGTTGTATAATCAAAAGCTTGACTGCATATAAAACAATGATATTTAGGTTTTCTATTTTCTAAATATTTTATTTTTGTTTAATTTGGTATGGCTGTTTCTCAGTTTTTATAGAAACACCAATTGGAGGGAACGGTGTTAGAAGATGCCTTAGTATTCGCCTTTACAATTTTTCATAACCAGAACATATATATATATATATATATATATTTAGTGCAGTAAAACATAGTTAATAAGAAAAATATTACTTGCACTATTTAGAGCTTGTAATTATTGCATGAAGAAATTAAAACCGTTTCTGTAATTTTGAGCTTTTATTGGGGTATCACTTGTTCTACAATTTAGGGATATATGAGTGTTATGGAACATACTCAATCATGATAATAACTATAATGTGATTCTAATATATGGACTTTAAATTGAGATGATATATTCAAACTTAAAAAAAGAAAAAAAGAGAAAAAAACTACAACGCTATGTTATATTTTACTACTGAGAAAATGTGAAACTTTTAATAATTAATTTTTTAATGAGTTGATAACAATAACAAATTCAAAAATAAAAGTATGAATGGATCAAAAGCTATAAAAATATAAAGGTTAAATATAAAATTTACATTTTATGAATTATGATTTACATCGAAGTTGAGCACAATAATATTTTATACTATAAATTTCATTAGTTATCAAATCATTATAAAAAAAATTGTAATATCATTCTCAATATAATTAATTAAGTAATTGGCTAATTCTTTTTTTTAATTTTGAGCCCTTTTTTAATAATATTAATAGTTTGAAAAAGTTTCTTGTAGCTGTTAAAGACAAACAAATTATAGAAAAATCTTTTTAAAATATTCACTTTTGTCTCTTTGCCTCAATCTTAATAAAGTCAAAAGGATGAATTTTTCATATGTTTTGCAAGTCCTAAAGATTCTTTTTAACTAAACCCCTATATCTTTTTATCACATGAATATAGTAAAAAAACTCTAACGAGTCTAATCTAATTATACTCTTCATCTGATTACTTAATTGTAAATATATACTTAAAAATTTATTTTCAATTTATAAAATTAAATAAGTAAAAAAATTAAATTAATTAAATTTATTTTTATCATTAATTAAAAATTAATTAATTTAATTCAACAAATGTAAATAATTAATTTTTTTAAGGCCCAACAACAAAAGTTAAATCTCCGTTCCTACTTGATATTGATAATATAAACTTTATGTTTAAAGATAATTATAAGATGTTTATATTTTCTTTTTTCTCTAGCATGGCACTTTCTTCTCTCTTTTTAATTTTATTGTTTTCTTCGATTATTGGGGAAACTATCTGAATATTATAAAAAGGTATGAATTTTTCATATTTAAATTCGGCAACTCAAAAAATAATCAATACTATATTATTTATTGTTATTTATAAAATGTGAAACTCTTAATAATTATTAATTTTTTGTAACGAGTTGATAAAATTAATTAATTGCATGTTAAAATAATGATTAGTTATATATTTTTTAATTTTTCTCTAACCTAGTACGAAAGTTTTTAAATTTTCTTTCTTTTCCTTCAATAATTTCACTCGTTTTTCAAAACAAAAAAAAAGTATCATAATCTTAATATATATTGAAGTTATTTAAATATATTATAAAAAATTAAATATTTTCTTATTTGATGTTATAAGAATTTTTGAATGTACTGAGAGCTAGCCATCGCCTTTCCATGGCGGAGCACTACCCAAGAAGAAATGAATATGTAGACATATTAATTTTTGGCCAGTTGAAAAGTGGCATGTGTAAAATAATTTATTAGATATTAATTTAAAATTTCTAGTTATTTCATAGAAGTTAGTAAATTTAATTCTAAAAGATAAATTATTAATTTAAATTAATAATTTAATATTTATTTTGTACTCAAATCAAATATTGACAAGTGTTAAAGATGGAGTCTCTATACCTATAGACCAATTAAATCAAAGATATTTGATATTATCTCTTAATATTTAATATTGTCTTATTGAAAAGATAATCGCCAAATGAGTTCAAATCAATGTAGAAGTCCCCATCAAGTGCCTATATAAAGGGAATGACTAAAACTCATTTTTCACATAACACAAATTCCAGCAAGTGAGATGAACTTTGAAGGAGTCCAGCAATTCTCTTAATCAAGTTTAAGAAAATCCATGACATTCAAGGCATTTTTCGTGGACCTAATCATATTCTGGCATTTGATTTAGGATTAAGGTGCGAAGCCCTCGAATTAGCGTTATTTTATTCAAATCAAATTTAAGAGATGCAAGGCATTTAAAGCATTCTTCGCGGAATTGATATATTTTGACATTTGATTCGAGATTAAGGTGTGAAACCCTCAAATTGGCGTTATTTCTTCAAATCAAATTTAAGGAGACCCACGACATTCTTTGTGGAGCTCATTGAATTCAAGATCATATTTGAAAGGGAAGAATTAGAGGATTAGGTTAGGGATTGAATCCACAATTGATAGATTTTAATTTTATTTTATTTGTACAATATTTTTTGTCTTGTATTTTGTTTATTGTAGATAAAGAAATTTGCACTCACAAATTTTGACACGCCCAGTGGGACAACCTCCACCTCTCATCTTTTTTCTTCATTAAAACTGAAGTATTAAATGGCTACCAACAAGACTGCTGTATTGAAAATTACTGCCTCAAATTCCTCAAGTGTTGGAGCAAAAGGTGTTGGCATCATCACAAGAAGTATATTAAAGAAGTTGCAATAATCTTCGGAGGTGGCTCCTTTACTTGCTATGGAAAAGGTATTGCCACATTTTATTGATATGAATAAAGATGTTGGAGACTCAAAGGAAGAATTTGCACCAGCTATTCCCCAATCAACTTCAAATTTCTCAAGCATGGCAATTGTTATGGGGACAAGTGCTACAACCTTGGAGGAACAAATTTCAAATTTGACGAGGGCTATTGAAAGACTCATGAAGTATGTCCAAGAGCAAGACATGATGAGCAAAGTGGACAATCTTGATGCCAGCTGCATGATGGAAAAACAAATTGAGGCTCAGGATAAAGGCAAAACATCCACAATGAGACCATCAACCAAAAATAAAGAGATTACAACAAAAGAACTAAAAGCGTCTACTGGGTTAATTCCCATCAACCCATTGAAGGAGTGTATCATGGAAACTATCAAAGACAATCTTGATGAAAGTTCTAAGTCATCAATAACTTACTCCAAGCTATATACTCAAAGGATTGATAACTTGAAGATGCTGATCGATTACTAACTACCAAAGTTTTAGTAATTTGATGGCAAAGGCAACCCAAAGCAGCATGTGCTCATTTTATTGAAACTTGTAATGATGTTGGGACATACGAAGATCATTTGGTCAAGCAATTTTTTTGATCATTAAAGGGTAACGTTTTTGATTGGTATGTTGACTTGGAGGCAGGCTCTATTAATAGTTAGGGGCAACTAGAACAAGAGTTCCTCAATCTTTCCTACGATACTTGAAGGGAAAATAACATGACAGAACTCATCAACTCTTGATTGTGGAAAGAAGTGCCTATCATTGATTACATTAATCACTAGAGAAATTTGAGTCTTAACTACAAAGATCAATTGTTGGAGACTTCAGCCATTGAAATGTGCATCCAAGGAATGCATTGGAGTCTTTGCTACATACTTCAAGGAATTAAACCAAAAACTTTTATGGATTTGGCAACTTATGCACATAATATTGAAATGAGCATGAATTTTGATGAACAAGAAGATTCAAGTGATGCTAATGATGATGAAGATGTTGAGGGCAATTAATTTGTCACCTTCAAATTACAAATGCTCGTTGATATGAGTCTAAACTATCAATATTATTCCCAAATGAGAGTATAAACTATCTAAAATTCTGAAGTTTCCATGTCTCCAAATTCATGACTCAAGACTCCAAGTTTTTAAATTCAAGACTCAAATCTTCAAGTTTCCAAATTCAAACTCAAGTTTTCAAATATAAACTCAAGTCTTCGAGTCTTTAAAATTCATGACTCAAGTTTCCAAGACTTTAAGTTAAGACTCAAGTCTCTAAGTATCCCAATCCAAGACTCAAATTTTTAAGTCCCTAAATCAAAAACTCAAGTCTTCAAATTCAAGATCATATCTCAAGTCTTCAAGTATTCAAGTCAAGCTCAAGTTTCTAAATTTTGAAGTCCAAGACTTATATTTTTAATCTTTAAGTCCAAAGCTCAAGTCTTCAAATTTCAAAATGCCCCTAGATACGAGGATAAACTATCTAAAAATTTTAAATTAAAGTCTTTCCATGTGCTCCTTGATAAGAGCATAAACTATTAATAAGATTCCTAAATACGAGCATAAACTATCTAAATATTCAATGTCTCCCCATGTGTTCCTTGATAAGAGCTTAAATTGTCAACAAAGCTCCTATGTACGAGCATAAACTATATAAATATTTAAAGTCTCCTCATATGCTCCTTGATAAGAGCTTAAACTATCAATAAGCTCCTAGATACAAACATAAACTATCTAAATATTCAAAGTCTCCCTATGTGCTTCTTGATATAAGCTTAAACTTTTAATAAGGCTCCTAGATATAAACATAAACTATCTAAATATTCAAAGTCTACACATGTGCTCCTTGATATGAGCTTAAACTTTCAATAAGGCTCCTAGATATGAGTATAACTATCTAAATATTCAAAGTTTCCCCATGTGCTCCTCGATATGAGCTTAAACTTTCAATAAAGCTTCTAAGTATGCGCTTAAACTTTCAATAAGGCTTCTAGGTATGAGCATAAATTATTTAAATATTCAAATTTTCCTAATGTACTCCTTGATAAGAGTGTAAACTATCTATTAAGTCAAATTTAAGTAAACTTTTTGACATGAGTATAAATTGTCAACCAAATTCAAGACTCTTTGACACGAGTATAAAATATCTATTCAAGTTAAATATGCTTCTTGATGCATGAGCTTAAACTGTATGTTATTTTTGGCCCACATGAGTATAAACTATGTATGGCACCTTTTTCAAAAGGATATTTACTTTGAACTATGTTATACTTGACCTTTTCATTGGGTACCATAACTTAAAGAATGCTTCAAGTATGTTCTTATTGCAAACAAATGTGAAAAATGGAGAGAAAAGGAAAAATTATCAAATACTTCAAGCCTTGTTTCTTTTGTGAATTATTGACACGTCTTTCACGAAGTCTTAAAGTGGGGGCATTTGTAGACATATTAATTTTTGGCCAATTAAAAAGTGACACGTGTAAAATAATGTGCTCGATATTAATTTAAAATTTCTATTCATTTCATGAAATTTAGTAAATTTAATTCTAAAAGATAAATAGTTAATTTTAATTAATAATTTAGTATTTATTTTATACTCAAATCAAATATTGACAAGTGTCAAATATAGAGTATCTATACCTATGGGCCAATCAAATCAAAGAGATTTGATCTTGTCTCTTAATATTTGATATTATCTTATCGACGATATAATCATCAAAGGAGTTTAAGTCAATCTAGAAGTTTTCCATTAAGTGCTTATATAAAGATGGTGACTTAAGCTCATTCTACACACAATACAAATTCCAGCAAGTGAGAGAAACTTTGAAGGAGTCCAGCAATTCTCTCAATCAAGTTTAAGGAAATTCACCGCGTTTAAGGTGTTCTTTCTGGAACTCATCATATTCTAGCTTTGATTCAGAATTAAAGTGTGGAGCCCTCAAATTGGCGTTATTTTATTCAAATCATATTTAAGGAGATCCACGGTATTCAAAGTATTCTTCGTGGAGCTTATAATATTCAAGTGTTTAATTCGGGATTAAGATACGGAGCCCTCAAATTAGCAATATTTTATTCAAATCAAATTTAAAGCGATCAACGGCATTCAAGGCATTCTTTACAGAGCTCATATATTTTTGATCCTTGATTCGAGATTAAGGTGTGAAGCCCTCGAATTAGCATTATTTCTTTGAATCGAATTTAGGAAAACCTATGGTGTTCTTTGTGAAGCTCATTAAATTCAAAATCATATTTGAAACAGAAGAATCAGATGATTAGATTAGGGATTGCATCCAAAATTGATAGATTTTAGTTTTATTTTATTTATATAATATTTTTGTCCTCTAATTTTGTTTATCGCAAATAGAAAATTGCACTTAAAAAACAGATAGACAAGAAATACGAAATACAAATTAAAGTCAAAATATGCAAGAAAGGAAGAATTCAACCAAAACCCGCATCTCCTTCCAACACAAACATGCAAAATACAATGAAAAACAACCCATACTAACCAGCACAATGATAACCTCAAAGCCACCACCTTACTCCATTCCATGTACCTATCTCACGCTTTCTCTCCCTCACTGTTGAATGCAAACAGTATCCTTAGAGAACCCTTATACACTTTGGCTTCACTAGGTTGGCATGGCATCCTGAACAATTCACGGTTAGTCGAACTATCATGGCTATTAAGATATCAAATATTGATGCACATAGGAAAATATCCCACATTGAAATGATCAGAAGGCAATAGCTGTCTATGTTCCAATTTTTGTTTGTTTGATGCTATTTGCTGCTTCACTTTGGCTACCAAGGTTGGCTATTATATGTCAGTATTCAAACTAGCAGTAGAGAGAAAAGGTTTGTGTAGAGGATACACACATGAAGACAACTTACAAGTCAAAAGATAATTTGATATGTCATTCCAGAGTTTAGATATTCATATACCTACTTGATTGTAACAAATGTAATTGTGCCATGTTTAGCCTAATGGTTCTTCAAGTCGACTGGTTGAAAACGATTGCAACCCTCCATAGCAAGTGTAAAGAGAAGCTTTGTACGAGGTCCATGGCTCATTTTCCTTCTAGATACACATTTTTTAGGCTTCTAGAGGCTAAGAGGAAGTGGTATTGGGATAGAGAATTGGTACAGAACAAAGATTTCCATCTACCAAACTTTGATTTGCTGCATAGCCTAGAAAGTACTCTTGAACAAGAACAAAATGGGGGAGTAACCCTAGAAAAATTGAAGCTAGCTTCACCATGCATTAGATTTGGATTCTTTTGTTCGGAACTAAGTTTTTGGTTTAGGCTTATTTGCAGTAGAAGTGTTCTTTTTACGCTATTTTAGCCTTAATATGTAGGGAACAACTGTGTTTGGTATAATAACATTGGCATCAAATATGTACACCCAATTTGGAGTGTCAGAATCATGAAACAATCACAGGTTGCCATTTGGAGTGAAAGATTTGCCATAATGTTGATATATATATACTACAAATCTGTGAAGTCATAAGGGATGAACATGTTGTAATTAGCATAATCTAGAAATATTACATATATGGTTGAAATCCAAAGATAATTAAAGGGTTAAAATGGAGGAACAATAAATGGTTAAGTGATGAATTATCCCACATTGATAAATTGAGAAAGGAGGACTTGTTTGTGAATTACAAAACCAAGTGGAGGAGTTGAAGGGTTATTTCAACTCTTCACTTGTCCCATACTAGTTTTTATAAACTAGTGTGGATTAGTTTATACTGGATTTAAGTAAGAATGCTTGATAAAGCATATTTTAAAGAATTCATAAAAGTGGACCACACACACGCATTGTTATCGCCACCACCATCACTGCTCAACCCAATTTCAGATCTATGTCATAGGCACAGGTGTTAGGGAAAAAGCGTTAGTCTCTATCAAATCTTTTTGGATAAAATTTATTTAAAATTTCAAAATACTTAATCACAAATAAGGCTGATCGGACAAGGACTGACTAAGTCAAGACCTGTTGGAGATTGCCTTGATATCTAGATTTGGCGGAGATGATTACAGAACACGTGGTATGATGCTAGTGGACGTGTAATGTGTGTGGGTGATGTGGAATGGCTGAATGCCATTAGCTGGGGTGACATGTTAAAGCACATTAACTGGCAAACTCTAGCCTTAATTCCATTTATAAATAGTCTGTCTTTGGTAAACTTGGAGGACACACTGAAAGTACACAAAGCATTCTGCTCATATCATTTCTCTTCCGAATTCTCACCTTTTTTTCTGTTGATATTCTCCCCTCTATATAATCATCCAGTTAGTCATATATATCTTGATAATTGACTATCTGATTCTGATTTTGGTGACTGAGTACTACTCGAGGTGAACAAGACGGAGTGCACCTAATAATTCTGGTCCATCTCATCCTAGGAGGAGCAGCATTGTACCCATTGCACTGGTGAGTCAGGGCACTCATTTCTTCAAGATAAACAAAATTTTATGATTTGGTCATCTGATTGATTCTGTTACGATATAGGATCCTTAAGCTAAGATACTTTACTTTTTATATCTAATTAAATTATACCGATAGCATGCTTTATTATTTTTTAAGCCTTGGTTGATATATAATTTTTAGCTTGTTCTAGAGTCGTATCTGATTAAATTTATATGCATCAATTCTGTCTTGCCTTGATTTAATTCTCATCACGCGTGCTATATGTAAAATTATGATCTCGCATGATTATTTAGATTTTAAATTGATAAAAATGCATGTGTTGCTATAATTATGATTATCTATTTCAATTTTTGATAATTTAACTTGCAATATTTAATTATTGTGTTGCATTGCTACATGTTGGTATATCCTAGAAACAACAATATTGAAGAAATGAGTATTTTGTCTGTTATCTATCTATTGAAATTCTAATTAGATATCCTGTCTAGGAATCTTGCTTGGAAATTTGCCTAGATATTCTATTTTTGGATTATTTTCTTTAAATCTATCATGGTTGCAAATACTAGTGCTATAGGTGAAGTTGTGTCAGCAAAAGTTGACCTTTTTGAACTACTAGAAAAGTTCTCAGGCTGGTTCTTAAAGTATTGGCAATAGTACATGAAAATCTAGCTGACGATGAAAGGTTTTCTTTTGTTGATTTAGTTGACTAGGTCGGAACTAATTGAAATTGATCTTAAAATTAAAGAAATAGCCGATTGAAAAATGAAGGATCAGATTATTTGAGGAGTGATCCTGTCAGCCTTGTCTGATACACTCTTTGATGTATACTATTTTGATTTTGATTTAGCTAAGTTTTTAAGGGATGAACTGGATAGAAAATATAATACTAAAGAGAAAGGGCTCGAAAAGTATTCAATTTTCAAATTCCTAAAGTATTCGATAGTTGAGGGCAAGTATGTATCTGAATAAACACATGAATTGATCAATGTAGAGTATTCTCTGGCTGATGCTGAGATCAAACTTCCTAAAAAATTCATGGCCATGTCTATTGTTGATAAATTCAACAAATCATAGAAAAATTTTGGCATGACTCTAAAGCATCAAAAAGGGAAATTAACTTTAGATGATATGATGATTGCCATAAGCATAGAAGAGGAACATATAAATCAATCTCATAATGTTCCTGTTGAGTATAATCCTAAGGAAAATGTGATAGTGGGAAAGGAAAAAATCGACTTAAACTTGAACTCTAAAACCATTAATAAAGAAAAAGCCAAAATTAATAAGAAATCGAAGGCAAACAGGCCTTATTGGAATTGTGGACAAAAGGGGCATTGGGCTAAGGAGTGTCCCTCCAAGAAAGCTAAGGTTAAAGCCTAATCTGCTGGATCAGTTGTCAACATGGTTGTTGGAGACACCAGCGAAGCTGGAATTCCTAATACATCCATTGATGAGTATGTTTCTTTCAAACCTGAATTATTCTCTATCTATAAACTATATGATTGGCTGATAGATACTGGTGCTAATGTGCACATTTGTGTTGAAAAATCACTGTTCATGTCTTACTAGCCTATTAGTGGAAGGACTGTGACAATAGGGAACTCAAGTGAAGCCAAAGTGTTTGGGATAGAATGCGTAGACCTAAAATTTCCTTCAGGGTGCACACTGTCTCTACAAAGGGTACATCATGTTCCTAGAGTCTGAAGAAACATAATTAGCGGTTTTGTAATAGTTAGGATAAGTTATGAAATTTCCTTCAAGTCGAATAAAGTTGTAATTTTGCATTACGATACTTTCATTTGTAAATGCTATCTTTCCATTAATGGTTTGTTTAAATTGCAAGTTGAGAGTGTTATTGGTTCTAATAAAGTTGAATTTTCTAGTTTTTCTGTCATTAATGTTATTGAGAATTCATTTATTTGGCATAGTCGTTTAGGACACTTGAATTTTAGTTTTATCAAATATATGATGAACTTAAATCTAATTTCTAAAAATGAAATTGAATGAGGTCATAAATGTCAAATCTGTGTTGAAGCTAAGTTAGAAAGCCTTACTACTCAGTTGAAAAGCAAATTGAAATTGTTGACTTAGTGCACACAGATATTTATGAGTTTAATGAGGTGTTAACAAAAGAAAATAAAAGATACTTTATCACCTTTATAGATTATAACAGTAAGAATTGTTATGTCTATTTATTAAAACATAAAGATAAAGTACTAAAAAAGTTCATTACATTCAAAAGTAAAGCCAAAACATAAATTGACAAAAAACCTAAATGGAAGGTCAGATAGGGATGGAGAATATAGGTCCAACCCATTTTATGAATATTGTCGGAATTTTGGCATGGTTCATGAAGAAATTGCCCCTTATTCTCCCGTTTCGAATGGGATAGTTGAGTTAAAGAATAGAACTTTTATAAACATGATTAACAGTCTGCTTTTGAATTCTGGATTGCCCAAGTACATGTGGGGGGAAGCTGTGAATATGGCTTGCCATATTATGAATAGAGTTCCCTGGAAATATAAAGAAAGCACTCCATTTGAATTCTAGAAAGTCTGGAAACCTAGTCTAAAATACTTCCGAGTGTGGGGCTGTCCTGCAAAAGTATTAGTCCCTAAACACAAGAGGTAAAAGCTAGGTCCTAAAATTGTTGATGCAGTTTTTCTAAGCTAAGTGCAAACATCATATGCTATGAGATTTTGGTTGTTAAATCAAAAATTTTGAGCATAAATGTGAATACTATAGTTGAATTTCGTGATGCTACGTTCTTTGAGAACGTGCTTCCCACGAAGATTAGGATACCTCAAAATATTTCTTTAGATTCAACCCTTGAATATACATCAATTCCTAATCATGTGAAAAAGATGACAAATGTGGGGGGCAGTTCTAGTAGTAGCGACATAGTTCCTCAAGAACTAGATGAACCCAGATGGAGTAAAAGAGCTAGAATTCTTAAGGACTTTGGAAGTGACTTTGTTACTTACAATGTTGAGGATGATCCAGTTACCTTCAAGGATGCTATGGCTTCTCTTGAGGCTAAGCATTGGAAGAAAGCTATTAAGAGTGAAATAGATTCTATTGTCTTAAATAGGACATGGGAATTAGTCGATCTCCCTTTGAGGTGTACTACTATAAGAAGCAAGTGGATCTTCAAAAAGAAACTAATATCTAATAGGATGTTGATAAATATAAAACCAGACTAGTTGCTAAAGGGTTTAAGCAAAATGAGGGAATAGATTACTTCAACATCGATTTCTCGGTAGCTCATCTGACTACCATCCGAGTGTTTATAGCACTGGTTTCCATATATGATTTTCCTATTCACTAAATGGATGTGAAAATAGCCTTTCTATATGGTGATCTTGAGGAAGAAATCTATATCGATCAGCCTGAGGGATTTGTAGCTTTTGAAAATGAGTGAAAAGTTTGCAAGGTTGTTAAATCACTTTATAGTTTGAAACAAGCACCTAAACAATGGCATGAAAAGTTTGACAATACTATATTGTCATTTGGCTTCACATTAAACGATAATGACAAGTGTGTCTATTGCAAAGTTAAAGGTGATAACTGTATTATGCTATGCCTATATGTAGATAACATTCTGTTAATTAGCTCTAACACTAAGATTATCAATGAAACTAAGTGTTTCTTAAAAATTAAGTTTGAAATGAAAGATATGGATGTTGTAGACATGATTCTTGGACTTAAGTTGACTCGTTCAACTGAGGCTATAACAGTCTCTCAATCTCACTATGTTGAGAAGATAATTGAGAAATTTGGCTATAAACAAAGTAGTTTATAGCAGAATCGCAAAAACACCATATGATCTTTCAGTAGCTCTCTTTAAGAATGAAATTGGTGTACCAATATCTTAATTGAGGTATTCTCAAATAATTAGTAGCTTGCAATATCTTACAAATGGCTCAAGACCATATATCTCATTTGCGGTCTCTAAGCTTGCTAGATACAACAGTTGTCCTAATCGAACTCATTGGGTTTGGATAGGATACTTAGATATCTAAAGGGCTCAGTTTCACTAGCTTTGAACTACATGAGATTTCTTGCAATGCTAGAAGGGTATAGTAATGCTAGTTAGACAGCTAAAAACTCCGAAAGTAATGGGTGCACATGGTATGTATTTACCTTGGGTGGGGGGCTTGTCTTCTAAAAGTCTATTAAACAGACTTTGGTAACTCGATCCACTTTCAAGGTTAAGTTGTGCGCTTTGGACACTATTGGGATAGAGATAGAATGGTTGTATGGGCTAATGGTATAAGAGCCTATGGTGACCAAACCTCTTTCAGGAATTGCTATACATTGTGATAACCAAACCACAATTGAAAAGATTAGAGTTCAAAGTTCAATCAAAAGACTAAAAGACACATTCAAGTTAAACTAAAGTCTATAAAGGAGTTAGTGTTTGAAAGGATCGTAGTAATTGATTTTGTTGGATCCAAAGACAATATTGCAAACCCTTTAACTAAAGGACTTGATTTGTCCCCGGTTCATAAATTCAAGGTGGGGATGGGATTGGAAACCCATCAGTGTTATACTTGTAGTGGCAACCCAACCTATTAAGTGGAGATCCTACAAGGTAGGTTTAATGTGGTATAAACAAACTACTAAGTATATCTAGTTGCACCTAAAATTAAATTGATACTTTGTATCTGGTGTCTCTCTCTCTTAAATGCCTGATAGTTATGATTATTGCTGGTATAGTAAGAGTTTAACTCTGCATTAGGTTAAGTCATTAGGATAAGATGCTGGCAGTGCATCCTCGCGGACGCCCAACTAAGTGAATGTAGTCCTTTGGCCGAGACTAAAGGAATTCAGCTTTTTCTTGACAAACATTCATGATACATGATCGGGACACATGACCTTAATGTGTCAACCCTAAAAATCAGTACATAGCCTTTAGCTTTTTGTTACTGATGGGCATAATCACAATCATGAGTATAAATTCAAGGCTTAGATCCATTTATCTCAATGGTAACAGAAATCAGATAACTTAGGGAATAGTTCAAATTGGAAGGTAGCATTTTTGAAAGCGAGCTATGATGAATCTGATAGTCATTATCTTTAGATTAGTGGGGGGATTGTTGTAATTGGCATAATCTAGCCATATTACATGTTTGATTATAATTTGGATGGATGCCAATTATGGTTGAAATCCAAAGATAATTAAAGGGTTAAAATGGATGAAGAATAAATGGTTAACTGTTGAATTGTCCCACATTGATAGATTGAGAAAAGGGAGACTTGCTTGTGAATTATGAAACTAAGTCAAGGAGTTGATCACTTGTCCCACAGTGGTTTTATAAACTAGTGTGGACTGGTTTATATTGGACTCAAGTAAGAATGCTTGATAAAGTATTCTTTAAAGGGTTCATAAAAGTGGACCACTCGTGCGCACTGTCGCTGCCACTACCACTGGGCCTAGCTCTGGATTCGGGTCGCGAGCATAGATGTTAGGGCAAATGTCTCAATCTTAGTCTAATCTTTTTAGATAAAATTTATTCAAAATTTTAAAATTTCAAAATACTTAACCGCGGATAGGCTAATTAGATAAGGTTTGATTGAGTTAAGACCCATTGGAGATTGCCTTAATATCTGGATTTAGGAAAGACAGTTCTGCAGAACATGGCATGATGCTGGTGGATGTGTAACGTGTACGGGTGACGTGGCATAGCGAAATGCTATTGAATGGGGATGACATGTTAGAGGCCATTAATTGGCAGACTTTAACCCTAATCCCATCTATAAATAGTTTGCCTCAAGCAGACTATGAGGACACACTGAAAATGCACAAAGCATTCTGCTCACGTCATTCCTCTCCCAAATTCCCGCCTTTCTTTTTCTATTGATATTCTCACCTATGATATAATCATCCAATAAGTTATATATATATCCCAATAATTGGCTATTTGATTCTAATTCTGGCGATTGAGTACTGCATAAGGTGAACGAGATGTAGTGTACATGATCATTCTGGACTATCTCATCCCAATAGAGGCAGCATTATACCCATTACACCGGTGAGTCAGGGCCCTTGTTTCTTCAAGGCAAACAAAATTTTGTGATTTGGTCATCTGATTGATTTTGTTATAATACAAAATCCTTAATCTAAGTTTTACTTTAAATTTTGTATCAATTAAATTATACTGACATCATGCTTTATTATTTTTTATGCCTTGGTTGATATCTAATTTAAAGACATATTCTTGGGAAGAAAAATGGTAAACAGGTAATTGGCATTAAGACTGATGAGGAATTGATTTTGGATAACATATTTACAGACAAATTAATGCATCTATGTTGGTAAACACTAAATAGTTATAGTGGGCCGGCTGGTTAATTCGGTTCTTCATATCCACTTTTAAGAATTATTTTTCACTTGAAGAGGTGCAATATATATGTAATATGAAGAGTTGCAAATGCTTTTAATTTCAAGAAATTGCATCTCCTCAATTAAGTAATTAAGTGTTTGAATCTTTGATGCTTTGGTAGAATTAGTGAGAGATTCAATAAATTTTAAATTACAACAAAAAAAGAGATTGAAAGTTCTTTTCGTTCAATCATTCAACTTACATCCATTCATGGCAAGATATAAAAGAAAAGAAAAGAAAAGCTAAAATGTATTAATTCTATTAATTTTATTTACCTCAAGCTCAGCTAATTTTCGAATTAGTTTGTACTTGAAGTTCCAAATTGCAAGAATAAGCTGGTTGTTCTATTTTAATCTGAGTATTTGATATTTTGTTATTTTCTTGTGGTTAATTAATTTTATATTGATTAAATGATAATTGATTTCATAATATAATAATGCAGTTATCATGTTTCGCTGAGATCCTTTGAAAAAAATTAGAGAATACCATTATCACTGGATGCAATTTTTATAGTTGTACACTAGAAAAAAGTTAAACTTCAAATATAATTAAATGATGATATCAAGTTTCACCTTAAATCAAAGAACTTAGAATTCTAACTTAATTTATAAGCTGCTTATTTTATGATACTGCAAGGCACTTTTTCATATTGATAAAATTGCTCAATACATTATACGTATATCAATAAAATAATACTTCATGCAATTATACCTTTGACGTCTTAACATGAAATTCAAATGTCATTAAATGATGCTGTCAATAGCAATGACACTCATGTGTCACTTTTGAAAACCCTCAATTGAAGCATTTGTTATAACATCAAACCTTATCCCACACTGGAGAAATCAAAGATTTTAGTTCAATTTATAACCTACTTCTCTTTTAAGGCATTTTTCTTAAGAGTATAAATTCCATTATGTTTATCGATAGGATTGCATTTGATTATATTTTGTGATAATTTGGACATTATTATAAACTTATTCTAGTTTAATAGTCAAAAGGACTTGAAGAGAAAATAATATATTTTTCTTTGATAATATAATGCAATCGTGAAAAATTATTCATTTTTAGTATCTTTTGATATTCAAGTCTTAACACATATGGACTATACTAGCAGTTATATCCATCAGGGGAACATATAAAACCAACAATTTAAATACCATAAACTTCATAATATTTCAACAAACCAAAAGTAAAAGGGGAAAAGAAAGGCCAAGAAATTCAAGAACAAACAAACCAATAAAACTCATACCTATA
>JACGDI010005569.1:7053-35723 GCA_014898725.1 Jacaranda copaia
AGAAAAATGAAAGAAAGAGAAAAAGAGAATGTTTTTAAAATCTAATTTTTTTTCAAAATTAGAATTTGGCCATCAATCCTTTACTCCATTCTTTAATAAAGTCCTCCAAAAAGTTGTAAAACTTCAATTCAATTCCTAGATTGAGTTAGTGCCTCAATTCCACATAGTTGACCAAAAATATTCTTATTTTGAACCATAAAGCTTTTAATAGTTGTTCAATTAAGTTTTCTTAAATTATTTATTGACCCCAAATTTTTAAAAACAAATAAATAATTAAAATTTATAAAAGCAAAATAATATTAAGAAAATTTCTAGCAACTAAATTATTTCTAGGGATGTTACAGATCCCTCCCTCTTGAAGAATCTAGTCCTCAAATTTTTACCTGAATACTGAAAAAGTTCGGTATATTGTTGGCGCATGAGATCTTTTTGCCCTCACATGGCTTCTTCCATATTATGGTTGTGCCATAGCACTTTTATTTAGGGAATCTTTTAATTCCTAAGTTCTCGAAATTGTCGATCTAGGATGCATACCAACTATTCTTCATATGTCATATCACCTTTCAATTGTATAAAAATATAATTTATACGAACTTAGTGTTGCATAGTTCTTCTTAGGAAATACAAATGAGTTGAGCCATTTCATGAATCTCCCAAAATGAGTGCCATTCAAGCATGATTTCTATTTTGATCAGTTTATATTTAGACTCAAAGCTTGACAGTTGATATATAAATTTTATTATTTTTTATTTTATTAATAAATAAATATCATATTACTACTATTTTATTTCTATTTGTTGAGCTTTTGGTTATGTAACAAACTTTTGTCATGCAATTAGCTGTTGAAAAATGGTATATATCAAAGATTTAGGCGACTAAAATTAATAATTAAGCAAAAGCGCATAAAAGAAATTGAGGTCATTAGTTGTAAAAATAAGGAAATTATTTCCTGATAATATATGGTTTTGAAAATTCATGGTACGAAAATTTAAGTGTCCGTTTGGTTTTATTTTCATTTTCAATTTTCATTCCATTATTTTCAAAATATTGGCAAGTAGTTAGTGGAAATTAGTTAAAAAAAGAGTGTTTTTATTCAAATAGATTGTTGGAAAAATAATAATTATATTGGATTTAGTTGGTTGTAGGGAGAGACAGATAAAAATAATAGAATAGAAAAAAAATATAGGTTATTGAAAAATGTGTTTTAAAAATGAAAATGATATCGATGAAAATATGTAAAAATAATAATGTGTTTTATTTTTAAAATAGTGAAAAATATGAAAAAGGGATTTGAAAATTAAACCAAATGGGCGCTAAGCAGAAACAATGTACCACCAAATGCTATGGAAAATGGCTTTTGTGCATCTTCCTGGAATTCTCCATCACCTTTATTGATTAGAATCCCATCATCAAATGCTTGCCTAGTGGCACAATTATTGATAATCTAAGATTAATTAACCAGCCCACCTTAAGATTTAACTTAATTACAATAAGATCCACAGATTTTAAGAAATTACAATTATCTCCCTGGCACTGATGGTTGGCCATTAAGTTGGACAGTTTTTATGAATTTTCTGTTTTCCCCCTGTTCAAAAATTAAAAAAAAAAAGCAAAAAAAAAAAATAATAGCCAAAGACTAAAATGATCCTAACTTACCAAATTGCCCAAAATACCCATGAACTACGAGTAAAGAAAAAAGGAACACAATCGTCTTCCTCATTCATTCTTTCATCTCCTTTTCATTGGAAAAAAAATAAGAAAACTCCCAAAATCATTCAACCTACATTCCAAAAACCCCGTTCCTTACCAAACCTATCATTCTCTACTCCATTTTGGAAGATAATAGGTGGCCATTAGAGTCCCAACCTTTGGAAAAGCTTCAAAAATATTAGTTTTCAAGTTTACCAAAGGTATGGTTTTTACTTCCTAAATGTGTTGTTTTTGTTAATTCTTGTTATTAAGTTAGATATTTCTTTGGAATATGTCAAAAAATACCATTTTTTTATTTTTATTGGAATGTATAGATGTTTTTTCTATTTTTTGTGGATTTTCTTTTTTCATTAGAAATTAACTTGAATCGGTATTTTAAATATGTTTTAGTCCAGGATATATATATATATATATATATTTCAATTTTTTCATGAATGAAGTGGTAAAACATCTGATATTGGAACGATTTGGCCTATTTCAGAATGTTAGACTGCTTTATTTGTTATGAAAAATTAGATGACATTATATTGTAATGATAAAAAAATCAGAAGGGAAAAATGTAATGTTTTACTGATAGTAATAATTTGTGTTTTTCTTCAAGTGCCTAAGGGATATGCTTGTAGGCTTTGATACTGACAAGCTTGGACCTTCATGATTGATAGACATAAGGTATTCCTATATTTTGTTGTCTTTTTGCAACTTAAATGGTTTTTTAGTTATTTGTGTTTGACTTAAATGCTTTTTTGGTTAGGTTTGTAAAACTTGAAGGTTGTAAATGTAATATTATATATGAATTTTTCTAGGTATATTCTCTATCTGCAGCTTAAATTATTTTTTTGTTAGGTCTGTGAAGCATGAGGGAGGGTAAAGCTAAGATTATTATTATTTTATAGTTGTCCTTACATTTTGTAAAGCTAAGGGTTTTCCATGATATGCATCTACAAGGAATCTCAATCCACCTCTGAGAACAGGAAGAAGGCTTTATATCTCTAACTGATTATGCTGAGACATGTCTAAATTTTAAACCTTGTTAATTAACTTTACCTTTCTTTTTGCTGAGAAGAAGTAACCAATTTGTTCATTTTGATACTAACACTCCTTTGGCTAATATTCCAAGGGAAATGAACAAGAAAAAGAAAGCTAAAACTACCTCCACATACATCTGCTAAGGAACTTGTGCACTTCGAGGGGTGAAGGACAATTTGGAGATCCTACTTAAATATGTTCTTATTGTTTCTTTTGTCAATGTGAATTTGTGAACAACTCTATGTTTTGATTGAATTTTTATTGGTTATGGTTGGATTGTATGACTATTTTGGTTGCTATAAATAGCTATTTTTGTTGTCTAGGTGGATAGCCTAATTATATTTTGTAAGGATTTTGGATGATGATTTTTCAAACTTTAAATATTTGAAGGATTGAAATACAAGGTTATTACAGTATTCATTGTTGGTGCGATAATGTTATTCTTTCTTTCTTTGTAACATGTTTTGTAAACTAAAGTTCAGGAGGTATTTGCAATGTTCCAAACCTTTTATTTATAAAAAGATTGTCATATTCAACTTATGTAATCTTCTGATTTTTCTAGGGGGATAAAATTAATGTTATATTTTGTAAATTATTGGATAAAAAAATTGTATTTTAAAATGTATATCTAAACACTAAAAAAATTAAAATTATTAGAAAGTTTCTCAAATTGCCAACTGCAGTGTTTATATAAAATTAACAAATAAAATGTTATAATTTTAAAAATATTACAAATAGTTTCAAGAATATTTTTTGTCTAAAAAATAACCATAACAATAACCAAAGGACATTTATGAATTTTCATATAAAATTTTTAATCACATCAACACTTTTCTAAACAGAGATTAGTAAAAATTCAAAAATATAAGATAAAGCAAAATATTAAGAAATATTTATAATTTCATCAAACTTTTGAGTTTTGGAGTAAATAGACCAAAATATAGGAGATTTTAGGAAATTAACCTGATTATATATGGAATAAAATAATGTAATAACATCACAACTATTGATGAGATATGAATTAAATAATATAATAACGTTGCACTAGTTGACAAAACAAAAAAGAAGTTAGTGGAAAATTCATAAGGAAAAAGGTAACAACATCTGACAAATATATATTAATCCATATATCTAGCATAGTCATGAGACTAAGGCCCCGTTTAGTGTTATTCTCAAACTTCATTTTTCATATTTTTTATTATTTAAAAATATAACATTATGTATTGAATGTGATGGGCAACAGTCTTATTAAATGGGAATATAATTTAATTACTTTGTTTTGATTTAATCTAGAAAGATAAATTTTAATATAAATAATTATATTTGCTAGATAGAAAATTTTAATTTGATTAATTTTAATATAATTATTACTATCTGTATGTCTAATAAAAAATACACTTAAATTTGGAATAAATTTGATGAATACAATGTATATACATTTGATGTACATACTTTTGTTATGTTGAAAGCTTTGATTCTATTAATAATAGTTATTATTTTCTGTGAGTGTAATTACAAATCAATTTAATTTGATTGTAATTATCATTAAACTATGTGTATCAAACATGGTAATTTCAATATATGTAATTACATTTGTTAAGTAGAAAATTTATTTAACTAACTTTAATGTATTTACTATTTGGTATAATTCTAATTAAAAATATATTTAAATTACAATAAATACAATGATATGCATTTTAAATATATACATTATTTTTTTTTTATTTATACACACGCACACATCAGGAGCCCGTTTAGGTTCGAACTCCTGATCTCCCATAAACAGAATGATATATATTTGATGTACATGCATTATTTAAGATGAAAGAATTGATTTAATTAATTATAGTAATTATTTTCTATAAGTAGAATACAATACATATATATATGCATACATTATTTAAGTTGAAGACTTAATTTAATGGTTGCAATTACCATTAAATCATGTGTATTAAATGTAATATTTTTTTTAGAGGAGGTTATTTTTGTATTCATATAAAAAGAAAAGAAACCACTATATTCATTTATACTTTTATAAGTAGTACATATATAGATGATGTTTGTTATCAATAATTGGCTTGCAATGATACCATTAATAAAATGAATCGGATCGTTAAGATCACTAAAAGAAAATTGTATATTAGAGGCACTAAAAAATGCCATTTAAATAGAATTATAGTGACGTTTTTACATATAATGGCATTTTTCAGAAGTGACATCTAGATGGATGTAGTTAAAGGTATGAATATTACTATTTTATTATTTTTGTGGCACTAATAAAACATAACAAGAAATGAATTAAATGACATGTTAAAATGTCACAAAGAGTATCTTAAATGACAGGCTAACGTGCCACAAAAATTGCATAAGTGACGTATTAAAATACCACAAAAAATCTCTTAAATGACATTATGGCATACCATTAAAAAATACAATAAATGGCATGTTAAAATGTCATGAAAGATTTTTTCTTTTTTAATGGCATATTAATATGCCACAAAAAATATAGCAAATGATACATTAAAATTTTGCTAAAAGATTCTTTAAATGGCATTTTAGCATGACACAAAATTATACATTAATGGCATACTAAATATCACAAAAAATATTTTAGATATATATATATATATATATGTTAACCTACCCCCACTCCCCAATTGTAAAACTCCAACGTGGCTCAATTGATCTTTATAATATTCAAACTCATAACCATCTGATGAAGTTGAAAGTCGTATTTAATGAATAAGATAATGCATGGGCTGATTTGATTAGGGAGGTCGAACGATCCAACTATGATATTTTTTTAGAGTTGAGATCTGCAACCAACAGCAAATGTTAAACTAGCCGAGGTGCCCCTAGCAAAAGCACTCCAATGCTTAAGTTAATTCTGATCGAAATGAGGTAATTAAACAGAAAAGTAAGAGCATATAGTATATATGACATTACTTGGAGTGTGGCTAATAGTGAGATATTTTTAGCCTTCTCCTGGTGCATGATGTGTCTAAAATACTTCTATCTAGTGTAGGGAGCTCTTGCCCTTGCCTGAGGATTATTGATCATATCCCATCCTAGTAATATTCCAGGTAGCATCATCTTCTACTTTTCAAGATGAACAACACTCTGGGGGTGCACCCCCCGCCAGAGATGGTGGCAAGGTTGGTGGTAGAGACTTTATCGAATGACATGCGCCATTAATGCGAAGGTATGCTTCTTATCAGAGCATTAAATACAACAAGGATATGAGTCAACGCCGAAGGGTGTACTCTAGTTTACAATCGTCGAACAGACTAGGCGGTTGACCAAATAAATGGTTGAACGGAGAAAGTGGCTTGAAGCCTCCCATTAAATGTGGTTGAGAACAATCTATTCGATCAAGCGGTTGTGGTCGAGTGATCCAGCCCAACTAGGTCTAGAAGCGACGTTGGGCTGTGCATGTTAAATGGGCTTGGGGCCCTCTCTAAGGTTGATAGCTTGTTGAGTTGGGTCTGTTGGATTATCCCATATCATCGTCTATTCGCAAGAATATGAGCTTACCACTATACTATCCATTAATGTTCAATATAATTAGACATATTAATTTATTTGTATAGTTTGGAAGTACATTTACTCAATTATTTAAATATATGCCTGTGCCCAAATTTATTATATGAAATAACATATTAAAAAAAGTTTGAGACATTAATTAGTTTAGAGATACAAAATATCCAAAAAAATAAAGAGAGACAAAACATAATATATAGGTGAGGAGAGAAAAAATCAACAAAAACTTAAATTTATTATACTTTTTAAGTATATAGTTAATTTAATTAATATATTAATATAATCAAATAGGACACCGATACATTAATTATAGGATATATATATATATATATTTGTAAATTTTATTGTTATTGATACACCTATATATTATTTATCTACTTTGTGATATTTTTATTGCATGACTTATGACTTTTATTTGATAAACACCAAAATGCACACATGAAATGAAAGAGAAAGACAACACAAATAATTAAATAAAACATTTAAAGAATCAAAATTGTTGAACATGTAAAATTTAAATAAATGTTTAGTCAAGTAGAAATTTATTGTATAAAAATATAATTTTTATGAACTTCATGTTGTGCAGTTCTTCTTAAGAAAAAGCAAAGGAGTTAAGCCAGTTTATGAGTCTCTCAAAATGAGCTCTATTCGAGCAAGATTTTTATTTTAAGTCAATTTTGTTAAGTTTGTATTTACACTCAAAGCTTGACAATTAATGTATAATTTATATTATTTTAATTTTATTAATAAATAAATATTATATTTTATTATTAGTTTATTTCAATTTGAACTTGCAGTTGTTAAGAGCTTTTAGTTATGTAGCGAACTTTTGTCATGCTATTAGTTGTTGAAAAATGGTATATATATATATATATAATGAATTTTAGGTGATTGAAAATAATAAATAAGCAAAAGCACATAAAAGAAATTGAGGTCAATAATTGTAAAAATAAGAAAATTATTTCCTAATAATATATGATTTTGAAAATTTATGGCACGAAAATCTAGGCAAAAACAACGTGCCACCAAAGGCCATAGAAAATGATTTTTTTTTGCATTTTCCTGAAATTTTCCATCATATATATAAATCATTGGTAAGGTAATTTGAAAATAAAAATAAAAATAATATTGAATAAAAATATAAAAAAAATTATATATTTTATTTTTAAAATAATAAAAAATGTGAAAAATAGGTTTCAAAATGAAATCAAACGGGCTAAGCAAATACGCACTACCAAAAGCCCTGCATCTTCCTGGACGTTTCCATCACCTTTGTGGATTGTAATCCCATCATCAAATGAATGATTGCCAGGTGGCGCAATTACTGATAAAATATGGAATAAAATAATGTGTTGGCATCACAATTATTGGTGAGATGTGAAAAGACGCTGCACCAACCGATTGACAAAACCGGAAACAAATTAGTGGAATATTTATGAAGAAAAAGTAATTACATCTAGCAAATATATACTAATCCATAGATCTAAGGTGCCGTTTGGTGTTATTTTCAAATTCCATTTTCATATTTTTTAAAGACACGTCATTTCATACACATTTTTACCTAATTTATTTTTATTTTTATTATTAAAAGATATTTTTCAATAACTTATAATCTTCATCAAATAACTTATATATATATATATACTCACAGTACTATCTCTCTTTACTTCATCAAAAAATTTGAAATGAATCTTATTTGAATTGGTTCACCAAATTTATAAGCTAACTCATCTTTTCTTTCACTTTCACAATATTGATTATTTCAGATCTCAATTCATATAAGCGAATTAAAATTAAAACCCCGTCCTCTATATTATTACCTATTGAAAATTAGTATATATATCAAAGAAAATGAATTTTAGGTGACTAAAAATAATAATTAAGCAAAAGCACATAAAAGAAATTGAGGTTAATAATTGTGAAAATAAGGAAACTATTTCCTAATAATATATGGTTTTGAAAATTCATGGCACGAAAAATCTAAGCAAAAACAATGTACCAAACGCCATGGAAAATGACTTTTTTGCATTTTCGTGGAATTTTCCATCACCTTTATTAGAAAATGACTTTTTTACATCTTCCTGAAATATTCCATCACAATTATTGATTAAATATGAAATAAATAATATAACAACATTGCACTAACTGACAAAACCAAAAATAAATTAGTGGAAAATTTATAGAGAAAAAGTAATTACATCTGGCAAATATAGATATATTAATTCATAAATCTGGCATAGTGCTAGAGGCTAAGGCCCAGTTGGGCGTTATTCTCAAACTTTATTTTCATATTTTTTACTATTTGAGGATATAATTTTAAGTATTAAATGTGATAGTAATAGTCTCAATAAATAGAGACATAATTTAATTATTTTTTTAATTTAATCTCTATTTTCTATAAACTCAACTAAATATGTTGGTCAAAGGATAAATTTCAACATACATAATTATATTTGCTAAGTAGAAATTTTCAATTTGATTAATTTTAATATAATTATTATTTCACATAAGTCTAATAAAAATACACTTAATTTGAAATAAATTTAATAAATACGATTTGATATATATATATATACTTTTGTTAAGTGGAAAATTTTGATTCTATTAATTATAGTTATTATTTTCTGTAAGTATAATTAAAATAAACTTAATTTGATTGTAATTATCATTAAACTATGTGCATCAAATATTGTAAGTTTGCATCAGATATGGTAATTTCAATATATGTAATTATATTTGCTAAGTAAAATATTTATTTAATTAATTTTAATATAATTATTATTTTGTATAATTCTACTTAAAAATATATAATTTGTAACAAATGCAATAAATACAATAATATACATTTTATGTATATTTATTATTTAAGATAAAAGACTTGGATTAATCAATTATAGTTATTATTTTCTATGAGCAAAATACAATATATATGCACACATTTGATGTATATATATTATTTAAGTTGAAAGACTTAATTTAATGGTTATCATTACCTTTAAATCATATGTATTAAACGTGATAATTTTATTAGAGGACAATATTATTGTCTTTACACAAAAAGAAAGAAACCTTGATATTCATTCATATTTGTATAAATAGGGTTTATATGTATATAGATAATATTTATTATTGATAATTGCTTTGCAATGATGATATCATTAATTAAATGAATAGGATCGGTAAGATATATTAAAATCTTACTAATTAAGACATTAATTTGATAAATACCAAAACTTACACATGAAATGAATGATAAAGACAACATAAATAATTAAATAAAATAATTAAAGAATAAAAAATTGTTGAATATGTAAAATTTAAATAACTGTTAAATCAAGTAGAATTTTGTTGTATAAAAATATAATTTATGTGAACTTAGTGTTGCACAGTTCTTCTTCGGGGATGCAAATGAGTAAAGCCAGTTAGTGAGTCTCTCAAAATGAGCTCTATTTGAGCACGGTTTTTATTTCAAGTCAATTTCAATCAATTTGTATTTAGACAAATTGTTGAATAAGTAATGATTATATTGGGTTTAGTAAGTTGTAGGTAAAGAGAAATAGAAATAACAGAATAAAGAGAAAAAATATATAAATTATTGGGGAATATATTTTTAAAAATAAAAATAAAAATGAAAATAATATCGAGTGAAAATGTATAAAAAGTAATATATTTTATTTTTAAAATAGTAAAAAATGTGAAAAAGGATTCTCAGTTTAGCACCCATTTGGTTTTATTCCATTCTCATTTTCCATTCCTACTATTTTTAAAATTTGAAAAACAATTACTGAAAATAAATTAAAAATAATTTATATTTGAACAGACGGTTGGAAAATTAATATTTTTATAGAGTTCAATAGGTTATAGATGAAGAGAAGCAATATTATGTGCAGATATATAGATTATTTAAAGAAGATATATATAAACAATTGAAAAATATATTTTAAGAATAAAAATAAAAATATATGAAGCAAAAATATGTATAAGATGGTGTATTTTAATTTTTAAATAGCAGAAAATTAATATGAAAAATGGAGTTTGAGAATAACACCAAACGGGGCCTTCGATCAATGGATTAATATACATTTGCTAGAATTAATTACTTTTTCTTTATAAATTTTCCACTAATTTATTTCCGATTTTGTCGGTAGGTGCATTATTCATTTCATACTTCCATCAATAATTGTGATGTTATGCATTGTTTTTATTCCATATTTTATCTGTAATAGCGCCACTAGGCAATCATTCATTTGATGATGGGATTCCAATCAATAAAGGTAATTTGTCCCCAAAAAAAAGTCGATAAAAGTGATGGAAAATTCCAGGAAGATGCCAAAAAGCCATTTTCCACTGCTTTTGGTGGTACATTGTTTCTATTGCATCCAAGAGCCATCAACTTTATTGTTTGAATTACTGAAAATAAACATTGAGTTCATATCAACACTTGAATTGCTTTCAAAATCTCCTACTCACTCTTGAAAACATTCCAGGTGACAAGTTCTTATGGCCGACGCATTTCTTGAACTTCTGTTGGACAATCTAAGCTCCCTGCTTCGAAGAGAGATTGGACTGATATTGGGTGTGGATGAGGAGATGAAGAAGCTTTCCAGCGTTCTCACCACCATTCAAGCAGTGTTAGCAGATGCTGAAGACAAGCAATTCGAGAGCAAGCCAATACGAGACTGGTTGCGCAAGCTCAATGACCTTGCTTTTGAGATTGACGACTTGTTGGATGAGTGTGCAACTCATGTCTCGGAGTTGGAGAAGAAAAAATACAAAAAATTAAGTTTGAGGAAAATTCGTCTTCAACACAAGATTGGGAGAAGGGCGAAAGAAATTGTTGAAAAATTGGATTCTGTTGCTGCAGAGCGTCAAAAGTTTCATTTGTCTGAAATTCCAATAGAGAGGCAAAGCCAGGGAATGCGCAGACGTGCCATACGTGAGACGGGCTCCGCTCTGATTGAACCAAATGATGTTTATGGAAGAGATGAAGAGATGGAGGAGATCGTCAACATCTTGGTGAACTGTGTGAGAGATTGTCAACAACTCTCCATCCAGCCCATAATTGGTCTTGGAGGCCTTGGTAAGACGACTCTTGCTCAACTTGTCTACAATGATCCACGAATAAAAGTTAATTTTGAACCCAAACTTTGGGTTTGTGTGTCTGATGATTTCGATTTGAAGAGTTTGCTCAAGGCAATGATAGAATCTGCAACTGGGAGTGGAACTTGTTCAGATCTAGAGCAGCTAGATACTTTACAACGCCGCCTTGGAGAGTTGCTGAACCAGAAAAGGTACTTGTTGGTATTGGATGATGTGTGGAATGACGATCAAGAGAAATGGGCAATGTTAAAAGGTGTTTTGCCATGTGGTTTGAGAGGCGCTTCAATTGTTGTCACCACACGCCTAAAAAGGGTAGCAGACATCATGGGAACACTCCCAGCCCTCTCATTGACAGGGTTGTCCGAAGAGGATTGCTGGTTATTGTTCAAGCAGCGAGCATTTGGACAAGAGGTCATGGAGGAAAACTCTAACCTCGAAGCCATTGGGAGACAAATAGTGAGGAAGTGTGCTGGTGTGCCTCTGGCTGCTAAGACTCTTGGAGGGATTTTGAGATTTAAGAGGAAAGAAAAGGAATGGATTTATGTCAAAGAAAGTGAGATATGGAATTTGCCACAAGAAGAAACTTCAATCTTACCAGCCTTGAGGTTGAGTTATCTTCATCTTCCTTTAATGTTGAGACGCTGTTTTGCTCATTGTGCAGTCTTTCCTAAGGATTCTAAAATTGAGAAAAAAGAGCTGATCTTTCGTTGGATGGCTCATGGATGCATTTCATCAAAAGGAATGCAAGACGTGGAGGACATTGGTGATGAAGTATGGAATGAGTTAGTTTTGAGATCTCTTTTCCAAGATGTCACCACATCTACGGGAAAAACCACTTTCAAGATGCATGATCTTGTTCATGATCTGGCTTTATCAATCATGGAGAACAAAGTAGTTCCTGGAGGAACACATGAGGAACGCAATAGCCCAGGTGCATTGAATTATAAAATAATTCGTGAGGTGCATTTGACAGACTATGGTATGTCGACCTTTCCTACAAGTATCCAACTAGAAGTGTCAACCTTAACTACTTTAACCGACTTCACTTGTCTTAGAATGCTGAATGCAAGTTGGACAGGTATACAAGGTTTGCCTTCTGCAATAGGCAAGTTGAAACACTTGAGATACCTGAATTTGTTTTATTGTCGCTCTATTTGTACGCTTCCAAAAAAAATTTGCAAGCTTTCAAATTTGCAAATTTTGAATCTGAATGAGTGCTCTGGGCTTGTGAATTTGCCTAAGAACATGAGGTACATGAATAATCTCCGTCATTTGTTCCTGGAATCATGTAGTTCATTGAGTCACATGCCCTCTCAAATTGGACAACTAACTTCCCTCAAGACACTAAGCCTATTCATTGTTGGCTACAAAATGGGCAACCAACTTGGCGAATTGGAATGCTTGGATCTTGGAGGAAAGCTGGAAATTCGACATCTTGAAAGAGTGAAAGATCATACAGATGCAAAGAAAGCTAGTTTACATGAGAAAAAAAACCTTCTTGATTTGGTCTTACAATGGGAATGCGACAATGTTGTGCAAAAAGATATTAGTGAAAAGGTACTGGAAGCTCTTGAACCTCACCCAAATATTGAAACTCTGTGTATATATGGCTTCAATGGTAGGTGTTTTCCTCCTTGGATGGGAAATTCAAATATGGAAAATATAATCAAGATTGTTATTAAGGATTGCCCGAATTGCTTGTGTATTCCACCAGTGGGAGATCTACCACGACTAAAATACTTGGAGTTAAGGAATCTTGCCGTCTTGGAGTACATTATGGAGGATGAAGATCAAGTTGGAATTCTAGTAAAACCAAAATTTGTATCATTGGAAGAACTTAGATTGTCTGACCTACCCAGTGTAAAAGGGTGGTTGTCAAAGGGATCATCAGATATGAGAGATTTCTTCCCAAATCTTCAAAAGTTATCCATTTCGAGATGTTCTTGTTTGAGATTTCCACCACTTTCATCTCTGAAAGACGTAGCTATTTAACCCTGTCTTCATTCTCTAAGCTTGGAAATCTTACTTCCCTTTGGTTGGAAACCGATGAAACATGTGACATTCCGAATGAGATGCTTGAAAACCTCTATAATCTCAAGAAACTTATAATCTGGGGTTGCCCACAAGAATTGTCTGCTATTAGAGGGGCTTAAAGGATTAAATTCTCTTATAGAGTTGGAGATATGTGGGGGGAATCTAACATGTCTGCCTGAAGGATGGTTGTCCCACCTCATTTCTTCGAAGGAGCTATATATATGATTTCCCCGAGTTTGTGGAGCTACCAGAGGGAATGAAATATCTTCACTCCCTTAAATCCTCAAACTTCGAAATCTTCCTAAGATGGTATGCCTGCCAGAAGTCTTATAATCGCTGCCTGAGTTGACTTCGTTGCCCAGCTCATTGGGCAGTCTTATGTCACTAAAGGAATTGACAATTATAGACTGCCTAAGAGTTGCATCACTTCCATCTATCAATGAAAAATCTTTATGGGCTTTCGGTTGTGGGTTTCCGAGGCAATGTAAGAAAGAAAGTGGGGTGGACTAGCACACGATAGCTCACAGTCCCAATCTGTCCATATTTTAGTTTTGGATTCATATACTTCACAGGTTAGTACTATTTTGCAATTCTGGAAGATGTTGGATTTTGCTTTTAGTGTGTATATATATATATTTTTTTTTTTCAACCCCTAAAAATAAAGAAAAAGAAAGAAGAAAGAAAAGAAAATTTTTTTTTTCTTGCCCTACTTTATTTTGCAAAGATCTTGTAACTTATTTTACTTGGATACACAAAATACTTTATTAGACTTATATTATCCTGCATTTACCCTATTAGCATATTAATTTTATTTCACTAATCAGTTGGGAGGGGGTTATCAAGGACTCCAATGGACTATAAGAAGACGTTGTGCGTGATCTGGAAACAAAAAAAAATTACCACAATGATTTTTGCTTTTGTGGGCTTCAATGTTTTTTCGTAAATAATTTTGTATTTCCACAGTCCACTTGAACTCAAATATAGCATGCAGACCACAATGATGAATTTAAAAAAAAAAAAAAAAAGGAAAACGAAAAAGCATTTACAACGACCAACTACTTCTACCAGAAAATGAATAAACATGTGAGTTTACAATGTTGTGAAAATCCGACATTTTTCAAAAACTATAAGGTTGGACATTTGCGGGACACATTACTTGTTAATTTTTTGTTTTACTTTTCTTTGTTATATAAACTATATTCTATGTATATTTGATTCAAATACTTATTAAATAGACAAATAAAAAAATAAATTATCATTTGAAGTTGTAAAATACTTTGAGCCTCTAACATAATTTAAGAACAATTTCAAGTAATATATTTCTTCTTCTATGGGATTTGTATTGTCTATGCAATCTACTACATTTTTTGCTTTGTTCCACTCCAATTCTACATTGTTTGTCTCAAATATAGTATTTTACCAATATCTATATTATTTGAATCCCTCAATAAAAGGTGTTAAAGAACATTTCTTATTCCAATTTTACTATCCCTTCTCTCTTCTATTAGGGTGATATTCATTATTTTTTACTACAATTCAAATATCGAATTTGATAGGTTATGGTGATAGCTACTAATCAATCTTATAGTTTCTAGTTTTATGTTATTAAATTGAAGAACCAAAATAGATTTTTTTTTCCAAAGGAATTGCAATAGGATCCACAGCAAAAGCTTGATTTCTATAAATAAATTATAATTTGCAAATCTGAAAATTTGCATATGAAAAATGTTTAAAATCTTGATAATAAGGAATAGACAAATATATATTCACATTCATTTAAAACTTCAATTTTTGATCGTATATGTGCTTCACGAGTTAGTTTTTGCATTGATTAAACTTTATATGTTAATAGTAGAAAGAAAACAAGTACCTTTTTCCAATATAAGTGTGGCACTCCAATCAAAATATCCCAAAGTTGAGATGTCATTCCAATTCAATCTTAAATTTAACAAATAGGACCGTCAATAGGCCCATAAAATTTTCAAAACTCTTCAAAAACGGCAACAAACTTCAATCTTAGGCAAGCTTAACAAAAGTACTAAGTACAAGCCATAGCTAATCCCATAACATTCAACATAATTTTATATAATCCTGACATATCACAATATCTCCAAGTTAGAACTTAACATTAAAGTGGTCCCAAAAACACATATGACACTTGTTCTATTACAAAACATATCTTCTATAGTCCAAGCCAAAAATCCACATCTGTCATCTAATTATGTCTGAGAAAATTAAGGGTAAAATAGGAGGGTAAGTCCAAAGGACTTAGTGAGAAATAATTTCACTAATAAACGGTAGGAATTTGTCAAGAAAGAGTCATCTTAACAAATCGTATATTAACAGTCAATCAGGAACATATCAAGAAACAAGTAGTTAGGATAAGATTTTAGGTAATCAGGAACATATCAAGAAACAGGCAGTCAGGATACAGTCAAGTGAGTGGTTACTGTTAGCTCAAATGGCCCAACCAGCTCAATCGATTCACTACGAGAGATATCGCCATCGACCAACTCAATCGGTTTACTATTAGAGATATCATCGTCGGCTCATTTAGCTAGACCAATTAGGATTAGTTTACAAGAAAATAGGATACAGTTAGGAAATTGAACATGTTTCTAGTCAATTAGTCATACTCAAGCATGACAGTCGTGTACATAGAAGATACCCATACAGATTATATGACATATCACTAATGCCTAGGGGGCACCTCTAGCACATTGTGGATACCTAAGTGGATTGCTTAACATATCACTGGTACCCAAGCGGATTGCTTGGTGTGACCAGGCATAGTTGCTAAGGTTGGCACTCGGCCCAACCAGTTTCAGTGTTAGGATCAGTAAATAAGTTGCCGACAAAGCAAAACATTAATGGATAACAAGTTCAAATAAGCCAACATGGCCATATCATGATGTATAGATAAGCAAGAGTGCCGACAAGGCAACAAATAAGAATATAGAACGATAACAGGTCAAGACAGTAATAGGTACAAATCGGGAACAAGTGTAGTAACAGATAATGATAGAAAGTTTTGGGCACAAGAATAAATAGGAACAAACTCTTAACAGAGCACAATCAAGAAATAACCTTGATAGGGGTATACACGTCAATTAACAAATAACAAGTGTGATCTCAAGCAATTTACGGATTTCAACAAATAAGCGCAAGTATAGTACAAAAACATGTTAAACCCTCATAGGGGTCTTTCCACAAAAATAAGTAGGTATAAGCAATGCCAAATTGGCAGACCCTTATCTCTGTAGTCTCAGAAAAAGTAGCCACCATCAATAGCTTATTGGTCTATTGGACCCACTTTTTTTCGTTACCTAACCAAAAGAGTAATTTACGGTCAAATCCACATCCAACCCTAATAATTACAACTATATTATTAACAGTTTAAAATCATTAGTTGTTCGACTAATGGTAATTTTTAGGGTTCCATCAGCACCATCATTATGGAATCATTAATTGCGCTAGTATTATAGAAATGGTTACGGGGTTCATATCATTTCCAATAAGAAATGTAATCTAGTCCTTAATTTCATGTTTAACATCATAACATTATCCTAAATCAATAATAATAGTCCAATCATCTTAATTAACCCAATTATTGCCCCTTAGGTCCCAAATTCATAAAATTAAGGTTTTCTCACTTAGTAGACTTAATTAAACAAAGTTACCGTATAACATAATATATTCGGGTCCACTAGGTACATGTATATATCCATGCATGGCACATACATATCCAAATCCTACATCATTTCTTCATTTTTTTTTTGATAATATACAAGATTCAAAAGAAATTAAATGATACAAAGCTTCAACCTAAATCCCAACCATTTTCCCAAGATGTCTTAATCAGAACTTTAAAATCACAAACCAATGACACCACTGAAACCACCGCGATGAGGTAAAGAATCTATCTGAGTACTGCTGCTGCACCACCGCCATGCGTTTCCACTGAAAATAGCTAACACCACCACCGAAAGTTTCCTTTTAGCTCAACATACGCAACGCCCCAAATAATTTTCCCTTTTGCTGCAAGAAAAGCCATCAATTTCACCTTCAACCACCCAAGCCACCACTTGCCGTCGTAACTAATATTCCCCAATTCCTCCGTCAACAGTAGCTCAAACTTGAAATTAAAAGCACCAACATGTTCACCGTGCTAAGTTCTACTAGAACCACCACCTAAAAACCAACTTTTGTTGTTCTCCATAAGGCCCGTCAGCTACCGCCTTAACCGAGACTTTCAATGCAAATTTTGGCTGCCTCACTAATGGGTTTAAGGTAAAAGTGGTACCAATAAGTTGCTTATGCTGAGAGAAAAAGAATGGTAGGTAATTTGTAGGGCTTCGCCGATCACTGGAAAGGGATTCACGGTGGTGCATAGGGTGAAAATAATGAAAAGAAAAGGGTTGAATTGCTACATATATAATTAAACTTTAAAAAATTATATTTTAACCCCTAGGACTTTTCTCCAACTTGTAATTGAGTCCTCCAAAGTTTGCCAACTCTTCCATTTAGGCCCTAGACTAAGTGAGTGCATAACATTTATACATTTGGCCAATAGAAATTCCATGCAAATCCCCAAAATTTTCAAAAGTTGTCTAATTAAGTTTTCTCAAATTATAATTTGACCCAAAACTTTCAATTTTCATGTAGTTAAGTCCTTTTTATTTATTTTTTGAGTCTTAAAATCCGATCAACCAATATCTTGATTTCTAAATCCTTATTTTTCAAAAATATCAAATTTTAGGAGTGTTACAAACCTCCCCTCTTAAAAGAATCAAGTCCTCAAATTCTCATTTGAGTGCTATTCCGACTAGCAAAAAATAAGCAAATTCGATCAATCAACCTACATTCTCTCTTCATCTTATTCTACTAGAATTGCTTCTTCAAGTCTTGAAACATCTTCGTACTTCTCGAATACATCATGTATCTTGACTTGTATACCTTATCTGATGACCTCTCTTTCACTTCTTCCAACACACATATTTCTTATAGAATAGAAGAATACCATGGTTGTCCGTATTGAACTCAAACTTTCCAAAACTTCCAACCTTTCCTTCCATATATCATTAGCTTGGTGTTCGTCGCATTTCATCTTGTAATCTAGACTACACTTATCTCTGCAATCATACTCGTTGTATTAATTTCAACATACCACCCATTTTTAGGCTTTCTAATGCTTCTGCTTCTAGTAGGTGAGCCATCCTAGCCCTTCTGCTTAAGGCATTGGCCACTAAATTTGCTTTTTTAGGTAACAAGTGATGGAAAAATTATGGTCTTCTAGAATTATATCCATCAATGCTGTCTCATAATTAGATCCTCATTCTAGTCAAATGGTTGACTTTTTTGAATTAATTTAGTCTGCTATTTTAGAAAAGTGCTGCACAAATCTTCATTAATAGCCAACAAGACATAGAAAACTATGAACGTCTATCACATTTTCCAGTCTTTTCTAGTTATCTACTACCTTTATCTTAGAGGGATCAACCTCTACCCCATCTTGGGATATGATATGTCCAAGAGAAGCCACCTTCTTTATTTTTAAGGTCTACGCTTGTTAAATTTTACGTACGATTGATGCTCTCTCAAGGTTCCAAGAATCATGTGTAAGTGCTCTACGTGGACTTTTCTATTTTTTAGCTAGTAGTACCTTTATCTAACTATAGCTTTGAGAAGAGTCTTGTCCCTCAAAGGGTTAAGTAATTCTTCTATACATGGTAGGGGTAATGAGCTCATGTCTTTTGGAAATACTTTTGGGTGTTCAACTACCATTTCCACGTCCCCAACCTTAAATTGTATCTTGAGATTTGTTGATAAGATATACCAAGAATCCTTGAAATTAATTGATTGAAAATTCAAAATTATATTTAGAAGAAAAGAATCGAATGATTAGATTAGAGAAAGAATCCACAATTAATTGATTGATTTTAATTTTAATTTTATTTTTATGATTTTTCTTATTCTGTAATTTTAATTTTTTTTTTTGCCGACAAAAAATTTGTTGTTACAAATTTTGGCACGCCCAATAGGACAATCTCTACCTCTCATCTCTTTTCTTCATCAAAGATTGAAATATCATGGCCACCAACAAGACTACTATATTGAAAATTACTACTTCAAATTCCATAAATACTAGAGTAAGAAGTGTTGGTGTCACCACAAGGAGTATGTCCAAAACGTCGCAATCATCTTCAGAAGTAAATCCTTCACTTGAAGTCGTGAAAAAGACATTATTATATGCTATTAATACTAATAAATATGGTAGAGACTTGAAAGAACAATCAGTCGCATCCACTCCTTGCTCAACCTCAAATTCCTTAAGCATAGTGCTAGTGATGGTGACAAGTGTTACAACTTTGGAGGAACAAATTGCTAATTTGACGAAGATTATTGAAGGGCTGGCAATGTATGTCCAAGAGCAAGATTCTCAAATCTCCAAGTTGATGAACAAGGTGGATAATGCTGAGACTAGTCATTTGATGGGGAAATAAATAAAAACTTAAGATGAAGACAAAACATCCAAAAAGAGGTAACCAATTGAAAATGAAAAGCCTGCAGCAAACGAACTACAAGTTTCCACCGATGGACTAATTCCTATTGACCAGCTGAGGGAGTTTATCATGAGAACTTTCAAAGACAAGTTTGAAAGAAGCTCTAAGTCATTTATGACTTATTCCAAGCCATATACTCAAAGGATTGACAATTTAAAGATGCTGATTGGTTATCAGCCACCAAAGTTTCAGCAATTTGATGGTAAAGGCAATTCAAAATAGCATGTGGCTCACTTCATCAAAACTTCTAATAATGTTGGGACTTATGGAGATCACCTAGTAAAGCAGTTTGTTTGATCTTTAAAGGGCAATGCTTTTAATTGGTATACTGACTTAAAAGTGAGCTCAGTTGATAGTTGAGGGCAATTAGAGCAAGAATTTTCCAATCCCTTCTATAATACCTAAAGGGCAGTTAGTATGATTGAACTTCAAAATTCTCACTAATGGAAAGAAGAACTAGTCATTGACTACATCAATCGTTGGAGAACTTAAGCCTTAATTGCAAAGACCAATTGTCTAAGGCTTTAACCATTGAGATGTACATTCAAGGTATGCATTGGGGACTCAGATATTCTGCAAGGAATTTAGCCCAAAACATTTGAAGAGTTCGCTATTCGAGCCTATGATATAGAGTTAAGCATGTTTGCTAGTTAAGTAGAATGGCCACTAATTCAGGAACCTCATAAGTCTAAGGAAAAATAAAAATTCAAGAAAGGGGGCAAATTTTTTGCTAAGGCACAAAGTAAAGAAGCTATGGCAGCCAATGCAACACCCATCAGGTTTCATACAAAGGCAGAAATCACAAAGAATTAAAAAAAAGATGTCTCCTAAGAAAGAGGACAAAGAAAATTAACTTTAAAGGAGATGTAGGCTAAGACATATCCATTTCTCAATTCTGATGTCTCTGGAACATTTGATGATTTGATAAATACAAATCTCATTAAATTAATTGAAATGAAGCGACCTAAAGAAGCTAGAAAAATTGATGACCTAAAGTATTGCAAGTACTATCGATTGGTAGGTCACGCAATCTATAACTACTCCGTATTTAAAGATAAAGTGATGCAATTGGCTCGACAAAGGAAAATCTCACTTAAGGAGGATAATGTTGTCTCAAATCATACTACTATCGAGATTGAAAATGATGTACTTGGTGATCATGATAGTGACATTGTGTGCTACATGATAAGTGAAGAAAATCTCCTCTAATGAAGCGTGTTTATTTGATAAGAAATCATGATGTAATTGAGGAATGTATGTCGGCAATGACTTTCACTAGTGAAGTCTTGTTGCATGGCTCCAAGCACAATAGGCCACTTTTTGTAACTGGCTATGCTCGTGAGCAAAAAATAAATAAAATATTGATTGATAGAGGCCCTGTAGTCAATATCTTTCCATTGCGTGTAATGAAGGATATAGGAATCTCTATAGATAACATGATAAATAGTTGCCTGATGATCTAAGGGTTCAATTAAGGGGGGCAAAGGGCTCTTAGAATATTAAAGATGAAGTTATCAACGGACGATATGTTGTCAACAGCATTATTTCATGTCATAGATGCTAAGACATCATACAATATGCTTTTGGGCCAACCTTGGTTATATGAAAATGGTGTAGTTTCCTCAATTTGACACCAATATTTCAACTATTGTTGAAAAGGTGTGGTCAAGAAAGTGTTTGGAGATAGCGAACCTTTCACTGAAGCTGAATCACACTTTGCAAATGCCAAATACGACATCAAAAGTATGAAAACTGCCAAGGCTAAAGAACAAGAGGAATCCAAGCAACATGATGATCTTTATAGAGAAAACAAGGTTAAAGACTTGACTCTAGCATACAGTAGTGAAGATCATGTAAAGAGTAAGTTACCTCTAGTAGAATCTGAATCGTTGAAAAAATTAATATTTTTTCTAACTAAGCTTGATGCGAAGAAGCCATCTTTTCAGCCTCTGAAAAGATTTGCTTGCCCAACTTAAAGAGCCAAAAAGGAACATGGAGAATCTCTGCAGGTTCAAAATGAGAATTGCTTTGATCCAAAAGTTTATAAATTTCTTGTCAAAGCTGGATATAATCTACAAGAACATTCAATCTTGGGAAAACTTCCTCCTAAGGTTTCTGGCAAGCAAACGTACAAACTTAATACTACCTAAAAGATGTTGAAGAAAAAATGTCATGGTGTTCAAACCTCTTGAACAGGACTTGGATTTGTTCCTCAGAATCTTATTCACATTGTGATTGGGAGTGCCAGCAGTAATCATATAGTTGGTGAGGAATATTTGTCAACAAATGATATTTTCAATGAAAATGGGAAGAAAGTTTTGCAAATCTTAGTTTTCTATTGACTTGGAAATTGGCAGCATAACAGAACTTGTAATTGGATATTGAATTCATCTAAAATGCAATAATACTTGAAGTGGGTGAGCGAGCCAAAAAAGCTTAGGAGTTCAATTCCATCATGCATGAAGCGGTGCTCTATTTTGAATACATCAGTGGAAGAACCCTAAAGGTTAAATTACAAACCATTATCTTCACATGAACTCAAATGGATGAAGAAAATGATAGAGAAAGCGTGGCTTTTTCATATCATATTGTTGTTAATCGATCATCTCATCAAATTACTGTAGATCATCCTTCCAAGAAATCTCTAAGCTTATCAGTAGTGGTTACATAACTAAGAAAGATGGCATCATGCAGATGGTCCATATTAGAAGAATGGATGGACAAATAAAAGCATGTGTGGAATTCAAGAAGATTGATCTCGTGAAAGATGATATTGCGCCAGTATACCATATTACTTTGAGTGAAGAAATTTTGATTAAAGAAGAAGATGTTGAAATGGCTCCTCTTAAGTTTGAAGAAGGTGTTAAGGCCATTATAGATGAATTGAAAGAGATTAATTTAGGTGATGCCAATAACCCTCAGCCTATCTACATTAGTGCTTTGTTAATTACTGAGGAAGAAAAAGTATATGTTGAGATATTACATGAATTCAAAGATGCATTTACATGGTCGTACAAAGAAATGCCTGGGTTAGATTTGAATATGGTAGTCCATCATTTCTCAATGAAGGAAAAAATCCATCCAGTCAAACAAGCTCAACAATGATTTTGCCCTGAATTGGTTCATTTGATTGAAGCTAAAGTAAATAAACTCATCAAGGTTAGGTTCATTCGCAAAGTTAACTATCCAACATAGATCCGTAATATTGTCCCAATAAGAGAGAAAAATGGCCAAATTTGAGTTTGTGTTGGCTTTAAGGACTTAAATGGTGCAGTCCCAAAGATGATTTTTCATTGTCCATTGCGAAACTCATGATTGATGCTACCACAGAGCATGAAGCACTATCATTTATGGATGGATCATCTGAGTATAATCAAATATGCATATGATATTTCGTACCCCTAAGGCAATATACTGCTATAAAGTGATGCCGTTTAGATTGAAAAATGCTGGCACCACATATCAAAGAACTATACAAAAGCTCTTTGATAATATACTTCACAATAATATTGAATGTTATGTTGATGACGTGGTCGTTAAGTCCAAATGGTGAGAAGATCACCTCCAAGATTTGAGATAAAGTTTTGAGCACCTCAGAAAATATCAACTCAAAATGAACCCATTAAAGTGTGCATTTGGTGTTACATTGGGAAAGTTTCTAGAATTCATTGTTCGTCATCGAGGTATAAAAATCAAGCAAGCAAAAATTAATGCAATTCTGAAAATGCCAGAACCTCAAGATATCCATGAACTCAAAAGTTTGCAAGGGAAGTTAGCTTATTTACAAAGATTCATATCAAATTTAGTAGGTAGATGTCAACCATTCAACCGTCTCATGAAGAAAGATGTAGCATTTGAGTAGGATGAAACTTGTAGTAATGCTTTTAAAAGCATAAAAGCTTATTTGATGAAGCCTCCTGTGTTGCTCACACCATTACTTGGACGTCTACTGATTCTTTATATCGTTGCTCAAGAATGTTCTGTTGGAGCTTTACTAGCACATAAAAATAATGGAGAAAAAGAAAATGCCTTATACTACTTAAGTAGAATGATGACACCAAATGAGTTGAAATAATTGCCAATTGAGAGAAAATGTTTGACTCTGATCTTTGCAATCTAAAAGTTGAAGCATTACTTTTAGGCTCATGCATCCATCTTCTCTCAAAAGCAAATCCACTAAAATATTTTATATCAAAACTTGTCTTCTTTAATAGACTTGCAAGATGATAACTTTAGTTACTATAGTTTGAGATTATTTGTGTTCCATAGAAGGCAGTAAAAAGATAAATTTTGGCTGACTTCTTGGCTGATTATCCCATCCTTACTAAGTGGAAAATATCTGATGATCTACTGGATGAAGATATCTTAGTAGTTGAAATTACACCTCCTTGAAAAATATACTTTCATAAAATATCCCACAAAGAAGAAGTTGGTGCTAGAGTAGTATTCATCACATGAAATGATGAAGTATTTCCTTATTCCTTCACTTTAACTAAAAATTATTCTAGCAATGTTGCTAAATATCAAGCTCTTATTCTTAAGTTGAAAGTGGCGATTGACATAAAATAGTTGCACCTTAAAGTATATGGAGATTCTAAGTTAGTGGTCAACCAGTTGCTTGGAACATATGAAATCAAGAAACCTAAATTACTCCCATACTTTAATTATGCAAAAAGGCTCATTGGATGGCTTGGGGATGTAGAAATTGAACATGTGCGAAGAAAAGAAAATAAGCAAACTAATGCATTAGCTAAATTAGCCTCTTCACTTGCCATACCTAAAAACAAAGTGAAAATTTCAATATGCAAAAGTTCGGTTGTGCCACAAATTTTTGAGGACGATGATTGTGAAGAAGATGAAAGCCATGTTGTTCAAGTGTTTGAGATAGAAAAGAAAGATTGGCACTAATTGATCATAGACTATTTGAATTATGAAAAGTTACCAGATGATCCACATTAAAGAGTCAATATCCTCACTTCATCTATTACAAAGTTATACTTTATAGGTGATCATTTGATGGAGTCTTCTTGCGTTGTTTAAGTCATAATGAAGCTATCCGAGCTATAGAAGAAGCTTATTTTGGAGTTTGCGGTGCTCACCAATTAGGTCCAAAATTACTTTTTCAGATAAAGAGAATGGGCTACTATTGGCCAACAATGGTAAATGATTGCATGGATTATGCTAAAAAATGTCAAGCTTGCCAATTTCATGCAAATTTCATTCACCAACCACCTGAGCATTAGATATGGTAAGACGACAAAGTCTACTGCTTAGCACTTGTATATTTTGGCTACAATAGACTATTTCTTTAAGCGGGCTAAAATAATACCCCTTAAAGAAGTAAAGAAGAAAAATGCATCAACATTATATATCACTATAGGGTTCCTTGATACGTAATAACGGATAATGAAAATCCCTTTAGTAATAGTCTGATAGATAAACTTTGTCAAAAGTTCAATTTTAAGCAGAGAAAATCTTTTATGTACTATGTCGTAGCTAATGGTCTTGTTGAGGCATTCAATAAAACTTTGTGTAACTTGCTAAAAAAAAAGTAATCTCAAAGTTAAAGAGAGATTAGCACAAAAGAATTGAAGAAACTTTATGGACATATCGAACTACTCACATAACACCTACACAAGTAACTCCATATTCATTAGTTTATGGCATTAAAGCCATTTTACCCCTTGAGCAACAGATTCCTTCATTAAGGATAGCCATACAAGAAGCATTGATTGAAGAAGAAAATGCATGCTTATATCTTGAAGAATTGGAGGCCCTTGATGAGAAAAGGTTCGAAGCACAACAAAGACTTGAGTGTTGTCAAGTTTAGCTCTCTAAGGCATTTAACAAGAAGGTGCGATCACGATCTTTTCAAGTTTGGGATTTGGTGCTCGCTATGGAAAAGGCCCATTATAATGACTCATCAAACTATGAACAAGTTCACATCAAAATGGGATGGTCCTTAGGTTGTCAAAAAAGTCTATACAAATAGTGCATATAAATTGGTTGCTAAAGATGGATTAAGAATTGGCCCTATAAATAGGAAGTTCTTAAAGTATTACTATGCATAAAGTTGGGAGATTGCTCTTTGACACATGAGCTTAAACTGGATGTTACTCCTGACTCACATGAGTATAAACCATGAATGATACCCACCAAAGATAGTGAATGTGGTTAAACTACTAACTAGCCTAACAAAAGGTATTTTATGTGGTTAAAATATCAAATACCCCACCTAGTCCAAGGTGGTTAAGCAATAGATACTTCTGGCCTGCATGAGTATACACTGTGAATGGCAACCCCCCTAAAATGTTACTTCTTTGAACTACATTATGACTTGATCCCTTTATTGGGTACGTAGGTAATTTAGATATTCTCTAAGTTCAGTCACGATTTTATTGTGAATTATACTTTTTTTCTCCTTTGTTAAATAAAAAAAAAGTAGTTTAATTGTTTGAGTTTTAGTTTGTTAAGTTAAAAAAAAAAAGTAGTTTAGTTGTTTTTATTAAGTTTAAGTTTTTAGTAGTTTGAGTTTTTAGTTTAAAGAAAAAGGTAGTTTAATTATTTTTATTAAGTTTGAGCACTATCTATTCTCTTGTGAAGGCCATTTTCTATTCTTTGATAGATAAAATGGAATCAAGTGGAGTATTTTCTATTCTCTTGTGAAGGCCATCCCACAACATTTGAAGATACTCTTTTGATGATTAAGTACAAATTTTTCACCTTCAAATACTGAAACTGGAGCACAAGGAGATGGTTGTTTAGTTCTCATACTATGAAGTGCCTCATTTTGCATTGTTGCATCGATTAGAGCGCCCATGGCCAACAAGTTAAGTCACATGATTATCCTTGGCTACCTTAGGATGTCTCATCTTTATCAACATTAATAATTTCATTTTCCAGCTGAAATGTTATACGATTTGAGATAACAAATGACCAAAGGGGACTTATTTAAAGAAGAAAAAGAAGGCGAATAAAAGAAAATAACCTCTTTGGCAAAGTTCTCTGTTAGCGAAGGATCACTTGGCTTTTGAGATTTAGGCCTTTTTCGATGACTATCTGCATTACTGCTGTTGCTTGTTTCTAAAGGGTAAGGATTCCTTCTCTTTTTCTTTTGGAGGCTCGATGTTTTCTAGGTTGGGAGGATTTTGAATATTTTTGACAAGTGATCTATCCCCTTTATCATAATCCTTGTCCTTAAGAAAAATTTTGATTGACTTCAAATTGATCAATTGTGCAATATTTTCCTCAAAGTAATCAAGGTGAATTTTAGTCCACCACTTCTTGTAAGCATCTGAAGAGAATTTTTTTGTATTTTAGGGCACACAAGAAACCCATATTGTAGATATAGAATTATGCAAAGTGCATAAGTGCTATCCAAATGGGCTATGTGAATGTCATGAGCAAGAATTCCAAGAACTTCTTGATAATATCTAAATTGACAACTAAAGCGATGAGTATTATAAGGTTCAATAATAAAGTAGTTGCCTTGCCGCAAAGAAAGATAATTCAAGAAAATAGCAATGAAGTATTTTTGCTCCAATTATCTAACCTTGCCAACATCAATATATGGAACTTCTTTATCTTTGGTAATCATGGTGCAAGTCTAGGAAACAAACTCCCCTTTGTGAATTCTCCTACAAGCCTTCTTTAGATCATAATATTTTAGGCCTTCTTTGCATGAATAAATTGCCATTCTGGGATCACATATTCTTTGCCAAACTTGATAATATGTCTTGAAGTAGTGCGCTAACCAAGCATAGACAAAGTGGATCGAAAAAGAAGAATGGACATGACTTGGCCATGGAGAACCTGAAATTTTATTTAAACCATTGTAGATGCTAGCCAAAATTGGAATAGCAAGACTTACCTTCCTACCTGTGGCCATGATGCATGCTATCTTGAAAGTGCTGGGGTGTATTAAATTAACATCATTCATATGAAGAACAAATGAGCAAAGCTAACAAGCTAAATATGCCACCAAATAGGTTTCTTCTCTTAAGTTCCCAAGAATCTAAAGTTTTAAAAACAATGCATCCTGTGGAGTGGACCATTCTCCATGAACACCAAAATTGCTGAGAGAATTATGAGTTGATTTGGGCCGGACAATCTTTTTCTCCTTCCGTGGTGATAGTTGATGGTATTTTATGGCTTTCCAAGACCAATACTTCACCCATTTTTCTATAGTAACTTGAGAAAGTTGACATCCATGGGCACTCCTTTGAAATAAATGATAAGCTTAAAATAAGTATTTGCAAGAATTGGGAATAAATTTACTTCTTGTCTTGTCAACGCCAGTAAGCTCCTTGGCACAAGGAATCACTTCATCATAAAAAATTTCTATCATAGGAAGGCCTGCAAGGTTGTACAAATCCCATAGTGATATGGATAATTCTTCAAAGGAAGTAAAAAGAGTATTTGTAAGTGGACACTATGCCTCGCAAAATGCTTTGGTGATCTCAAAATTTTGATCATATGTGAATAATGAAACATATACTAGATCATATACTTGTGCGGCAATCAACTTATGCTTGTATCGGCTAAGGACATCTTCAGTCCACTCTTAGTATTCTTTGATATAATAGAATTCGCCATCAAATTGAAGAGTTTCTCCCAACTTAGCTTTTCCCTCAGTAATGCTACTGTAGACGACTTAATTTTTGAGCCAATTAAAAAATGACATGTGTAAATAATATA